>QNGE01005113.1:0-20497 GCA_008508345.1 Paragonimus westermani | reverse complement strand
CCAGAAGGCGGATGACACAAAGGTTGCTTTATTGGAGAAACCAACACACTACTTAAGCGTCTGAGCACGACTAGAAACGGAAACACTCATTTGCACACCATACTCTTCTGAGGATACTCCAGTCGCTCTAGACACCATGTATCAGTCCCGTCTTGTAGCGAAAGCCATTATATGTCATTCTGCCCTCCAACGATCCATCCCGTATCTCTGTCGTATTTATCACTCGATTATCTCGATCCGCGATCATCTCGATCCATGCTGCTACTGAATAGTGGTGTGAGTAGTATGGTGCGACCGTATCTCCTCACTACAATAGTACGCCTGAAGAGTCAATTGATCTATGGATATTCATGTGAATAAACACAACCCGAAATGGTTACAAACGCAACCGAGGCCTCTGACTGTGACGGCTACCTCACACGACAATTTCCTCCTCGTTAAGCGCAAGTTGGTGTAGGGGAATCTTCTCGGGCAGTGTATTTGTATGTTTGATGGCGGGATTTCTGGAATTGGTAAGCTGCAGATATGTGAAGTGACTGTTTGCGGTATATGTCTGTTTCTGTTACCGTGTTTTTATTTATGTGCGGATGGATGGTGATATGCTGTTTTACGCATACTCCGTTTTACTGTGATTATTTTGCGACTGCTCAGTTATTGTTTAGAGTCGTTTGTACTGATGTAGTTGGTGTATTAGTTATCCATGCTTTTGTGCTGATTTCGTCTTATCGTTTTGTGTATTAGTTTACGCTTTTGTCTGTTTGGTTGTTGTGTACCGACTGTGTTTGTGTTTTTCGCGTCTGCTTGTATGTTCCGGTTTTCGCTTGTGTTTGCTTTAGTTGCGGTTTGTAGGGTTTCATGTTATTTTTGAGTGTGCTTCGTTGTTCATATCTCCGTGGTTTCGCTAGTGTTTGTGTGTTTGTGCTTATGCGTACCAGCCTGTCTGCTTGTTTGTGTGGGCCTGTGTGTGCGTGTGCTGGTTCCAAACTGAATTTCGGGCTATCGAACACAGTATCCGCAACTGACTGGACCACATCTGGCCAAATTGATGGAGAACATGAGCAAAAACCGCTGCTTCAACATGCTTCCTTGCAAGTTGTGTTTTCCTCATGTAGGCGCATCGGTTTGTTGTACTGTCCGTTGGTCAGTGTGAGTGCATCATTTCTTCTATAACGTGACATGCATGTTGCCCCTGTTATTGTCTATTGTGTGTACATGTTCATTTTTGCTTTGTTTATCTTTCGGGTCTTATTGCGTCAATGTGTTTCGTTTGTCGGTTGGTCGGTGTGAATGGGCTGCGCGTCATATTGGGGATGAATCTTTCTGTCCGGTTCTGTTTGGTATGTACATGCGCGGTGTTGGCTACGTGTGCATTTATCCGTCTGGGTGACTGTGCACGTGTGTGATTGTGCTTTTGGTTTTCGATGGATGCTGTTTTAGTTTATGTTGTCTGTCTTCAGTTGTGTGTTGCAATTCCGTTTATGTGGTTTTCTGTTGATGTTGTTGTTGCTCGACTGTGTGTGCTTGAGCCGAAATGCGTTTCATGGAGTGTATACGTCTGGAGTTGTTGATTTTTGTTCCGTAACAGTCTGTTTGTGTGCTGCGTTGTGTTGTTTTGTGTTGAGAGGTTTTTTGTTATTAGTGTGTGTCGTGTTTGTTTGCGCGTTTGTGTGTGGCCGCGTATGTTCATCCGAGGTTGCGCCATTGTTTGTTGCTGTTGCTGCTGCTGATGATGATGATGCTTTTGTTTAAATTTTGTACAGTTTGCTGGCTTCCTGTGTAGGGTTCTTTGGGTTCGTGTGCTGTGTGTGTGTGTGCACGCCTGTACGTTTCTACGTCTATGCACTTGTACGCCAGTTAGACGTGGACATTGTACCAGCGGAACGTGAGCTATTTGAACTGCTTCCATGTTCACTGTCTGAGGCGCATCTTGGGTATTCGGTGGTCGGACATCGTTCCGAACACGAAAGTATTGGGGCGAGCGGATACGGACGGAATGGAAGCCATGCTGAAGCTGAATCAGCTCCGTTGGCTCGGTCATGTCCGTCGGATGCGCGAAGACCGTATTCCGATGCAGCTGCTTTGCGAACAAGTGAAATTAGTTAAGCGAAATCCTGGTAGCCGAAGCCGGAGATACCGGGATTTTGTGCAGGTAAGTCTTACACGTTGTAACTTTGATTCTATATGTTGGGAGGACATAGCGTTGAACCGGACGGCCTGGGGGAATACGATTCGGACGGGTGTCCACTAGTTCAGCGAACAGTTGTTGTGCGGCCGAGAACGAAAGCGCGTGGTACGAGAGAGTCTCATCGGTGCCGTTGGTCGCGGTGACGTGAGTATATGGCGTTGCGATGTGTGCAGCCGCGAATGCGCTGTATTCCGATGCAGCTGCTTTGCGAACAAGTGAAATTAGTTAAGCGAAATCCTGGTAGCCGAAGCCGGAGATACCGGGATTTTGTGCAGGTAAGTCTTACACGTTGTAACTTTGATTCTATATGTTGGGAGGACATAGCGTTGAACCGGACGGCCTGGGGGAATACGATTCGGACGGGTGTCCACTAGTTCAGCGAACAGTTGTTGTGCGGCCGAGAACGAAAGCGCGTGGTACGAGAGAGTCTCATCGGTGCCGTTGGTCGCGGTGACGTGAGTATATGGCGTTGCGATGTGTGCAGCCGCGAATGCGCTGGCCGTTTGGCTTTAGTAGTTCACCAACGTACTCATAGTACACCTTCGGCGAAGAGAGGAAGAGTACGTTTGGCTCAGGTCAGGTAAGTCATATCAGTGGGTGCACTCTGCCTCTGCTAATGGCAATTAATCCTCTCCTCTTTCCAGAAAATCGAGTGACTGCACTCTCCTACCCACTTATTTCTTCAGCTTTGTTGGTGTACTGTGTGATGACTGATCTGTCTGGCTTTCCGTAGTCAATTGTGAATTTTGTTTTCCATCCTTATCTTCTATGGGATGTATTAACATGCACTGCTCTACTGCAATGCTTCTTGTATTACACTTCGCAAATCTTTTTTCTCGGTCTAGATTTCGTCATTGCAGTCTCTGTTTGTTTAGGTTTCGAGAGATAAGAGTTTGCTTTCCTTATTAGCCAATCAACTGGCTAACCAGCATTGGCCGGTTGGACACAAAGACTCCACTGCACACCTCCTGGTCTCATTCCTTCGGGTTTACACAGTGGATGTGTGGTGTGTGTGTGGAACTGTAGCTGGTGCGACGCAAGCCAATTGCGGTGATGTTTAAGTGCAGACGTCCTTTGTCTTCGGTCACTGTGACAGGCTACTCCGAATCGGATGACGCTAACCATAAAACATCAATTCCAAATGACACAACCGGGATCCCTTTCTTCCTGCATCATTTAATCTGTTCGACGTAGTCGTAGCCATCGAAACGATTGTCACGTTACCGAGACCGTAACATCCGTATGTTGATCATAAAATTCACTTGACAAAGCGTTCATATGTTATTTTCAAACTTATTGTGCTGAAGCTTAAATTAATAGTTAGCATGTCACAAATATGGCTTTCACATCAAATTCAACTTGTCCCAAATTGAGCGAACCCGATATTGTCCAATCTTGTTGACGTGACATCTTTCTGCCGTTACGTTCTCCACTACGGTTTGAGATTAATGCCGGGCCATATCCATTTGAGTTCTTGGTCATCACGATGGACTGGCTTGGTTAGCATATGGACAAGTGAGAAATCATGTAACAATTCCGTTGGTTATTACACAATCACTAATCGTCTGTATTCAATCATCGACGCTGAACGTCCCTTCCCCTCAGAAGCCCGGCTGCTAGATTTACCTATTACATGTTCGTTTATTGGTATGATGCAGTGGTGAGGTTTCTCAGAGGATCGGACTCCATTTTGGTCTAACCTCCGTTTTACTTACTTACAGCGAGGATGAAAGTCGCTAGAATGTCGATTTCACCTCCTACGTGCAGCTTCATTTTCACCTACACAACCAGTACCGATATGTCTACATCTATCACTTTACTTTAAAACACAGATGTACAGTCTGAACAGAGGTGCACTTGTGTTTCAGTGTTTATAATTTCTGATTCAATCGCGTGGCTTTCGTCCTCAGACTTTGTTCGTTGCAAGTTTAAAACACGGTTACACAAACTGTATTTGCTTGGTTTATCGCTCGCCATTAACACTCATTAAAAATTAGATTCCATACATACCTAACTCGGAAAATCATGTCTCACCCTCGAAAAACTATGCAGAACTTCGTATGGATCTGTCTTTTGGGCTCAATCTCTAAATTTTGAGCTGGTTTTTGAGAGCCGTTCCGACGCTTTGGCTAGGAAAGGACATTATCAAAATAACCTAATCAGGTCATCGGTGACGGCTGACGAAATCGTGCATCATAATAAACTAATTAGGTCATCGGTGACGGCTGACGAAATCGTTCATCATAACAAGCTAATCGGGTCATCTGTGATGGCTGGCCAAATCGTTCATCAGCCAAACACCAGCGCACAAAGTTTTCCACTTAAACCAACCAGAATGGGACGTGAAGTACCGTGCTAACCCGAGGAACCAATCAGAGTGCAACGGCTATGGAACTGACCATACTGGGCCACCAAACCACGAAGTGGTTAAGGCCACTGGACATTGGTTCAACGTGTAGTCGGCTATATTTGGCGACTAACTCATGATGACTATTTACATGCATTTCATTCATTTGTCGAACTGGTACTCAGCATTACAGTCGTGTTCTTTCCTGATTCCGCGCTAGTAGACTGAGTGAAGTCGTACAGCAAGGATCCGAGTATAGCACCCAAGTCAGGATACAACGTCTTTAACAAGAAACAGACGCGTTACTTCAGCTTTCATCCACATAATGCATGGTGCTGCTTTCGTCCTAAATCCAGGCAGCGGCATGGGTTCAGTGATGACACAGTTTCATCCACAAAGGGTTGCCCTCAAATATTCAAACCACAGACTGCGTTCCCTGAACACATCCATAAGTGAATCTCTACCGAACTCGAAAGTGTTGATGGTAAACCGAAAGCAAGAATAGTTCACTTCTGCCGGATGCCTAGATATGAACGAAGTGGATGAATTCAGAAAGGTATAAAAACCCGTTAAAATAATAACTTATCAATATAAGAGAAACCTGTTGAGCGATGAGTGCCAGAGGTAAGACAAATTTATTAGGTGTGAGAACAGTACGCCCAAGTCGTAAATCTTTAGAAGGCGGTATGTGAACCTTTTACGCTGGTAACAATTTGAAGATGTTCATAGTGCATGGTCACACACTTCTAAATTCGCAGGAAGTGTGTAGGAAATTGTCCAATTCAACCTTGCGTGCACTCGTCTGCTATATATAACCTATCATACCATGTCTATCTTGTGAATCCACAACTAACTCCTCATCGGTTTTATACGCGGGTTGGTCTTAGCATGCTTCGTTCATATCGTCCTCAATAGAGGCTTTAATCACATTCAGGTTAAATCCGAAACACTGAAGTTGATGTTCAATCGCAGTAGTCTCCTTTTCAGTCCTATGCTACAAAAACAATTGCAGGTTCGTTCGAAAACACCAAACAGTGGCGATTCTCGTTGAAGCTCGGTAAGCTAGGATATCTGCTAACACCACCACCACCCTTGGTCCCATGTGAATTACTCGACGAGTTTCAGGGAATTTCTCCGACTCGTAAAATGTTTAAGGAGCAGAATGGCAGTGTTGTCTAGAAAGTTTACTGATACCCTTTCAAGTTGACCATCACTCGCTGTTGATTACAGCCTTCGCATTCAGATAAACTTCCAGTCAACCTCTTTCGAAAAGTCTATCTGAATGCGAAGGTTGCAATCAACAGTGAGTGATGGTCAACTTGAAAATAAACTAAATCCCCGACTACTCATCAGTGATACCCTTTCACCAAATGTTCGGGGGTATCTGCTATAAAGAAAGAGCGTGAACTCGGTCATGATCAATTGCGTTTAGTACGACGGAAGTTACAGGCCTAACTAAAGAGGGCGATATTTTACGGAAGGTTGTGAAGTTTAACAAGTACGGTTTGGCATAGAATGATAGCATCCATTTCGTTAATAAACCTGCCTTCTGAACTGTTAACATGCTCGGCATATTAACCATCTTTTGCTACGTACAAATCAATGGTTGCCTTATCATCAATTTCTACTTATATGAAGCCACCTTGTTTCGTACACCTCGGGAGTTGGGCATGCTACACACTCAACAACTTGGGGGCCATGGGCTTAACATGCTTAAATCGCACAGCAATACAAGCATCAGTGCATAGTGCCTTCGAACCTTACAGTCAGTCCCTAGCCAATATTAGCAAATCAGTTTCGTTGAAAATTTAGCGACAAAAAGACGGAATTTGTGTTTATGTCGAGCCGTGTAGGAAACACAAGAAGGTCAGTAAGGTAGGGTACGAGGAATCTGAATCCGGCCGAGGATGTAGAAATTTAGTTATAAATCTTTGGGTCATATAGGGAGTTTTTGAAGAAAATTTACTGTAATTTGCAACTTGTTGAAAACATCTAATTTGTCAAAAGTCCTACTAGTAATTCCCATGAAAACATTCATGTCCCTTAAAAGATTTCGCAAAAGGATGACAAAACTTCTTCATAAAAAACCCTGAAAAATGACAAGTGATCTGTATATTCACTGGAGGGGCACACATGCCCCAATAGGGTGAAGAGTCAGTTAATGAAGGATGGAGAAGGAACTAGCACTTCGAACCAAAAACGTTCATTTTCTGGTGTATATGAAACCTCAGTCGCATGAATGAAGCGTTTGACACTGAGATAATTACAAGACACGGGCTAAGGTGGGTGTACGTTAATGACCTAAACAGATGGCTAATCCTTGGCAATATCTTACGTGGACTTTCTTTGTAAAGTTAGCTTAGCACATCAGCTCATTTGGGGATGATTGGCTACGAAGATACAGAGCGTTTCTTTTCTCGACATTTCCCATAAACTAAAAGAACAAACTAGAATGTTGGTTTCTTAAATCTGCGTTAACCGTATATCCATGCAAAAGAAGACTAACGAGAATTCGAATGGATGGTATTACCAACGAACACTTGAACATCGAAGTCAAGAGTGAGTAGGAATGAGAGGTGATATCTTGGGTAGAGAAACGAAATCCAGTTATTTAGACGTGACCCTATTACGAAATATTCGCCCTTCGGTTGGAGTCGAGCCAAAGGCAAGAACAACGTAACCGGACGCGGTAAGTGTTCTACCAGCTAGGCTGTGCAGCCTGGTCGGAAGCTTAGAAATTTCACATTTAGACCTAGCTAGATAACCAATCAACAGTGTCGCCTGAAATCCATTAAACAATCCAGGAGACTGACTGCCCAAACAGGACTTCCCAACCAGTTCAAGCTGGAATCCACGAACGCCACTGCTGAGCACTGAAGTTGTATTACTGGTAAATAAAAGATTGGTAAAAATATTAAGATCAACATTACACTCTTAATGATCAAATACCAGAATCTTTGAGAATATTTGGTGATATCTCTGTTGATGTCCTCGAACACATCATTGTGTTGGAAGACACGGACGTAATCAGTTTTAAATATTTCGTCGAAAGGTGAAAGGATGGAAAGAACGTGAAGGCCGATAGAATAACGGATAAAACACAAACAACCGTAAACAACTGGATTTGGGTTTGTGTTCATTCACTAAGCTCTCTCCAGCATAAGCATCAGTTTTTCTAAATGTCGATGAAAACTAGGCAATCATTGGCCGTTCTTTTTCAAGTCAATGTGATTTGTATTACTACCTAGAAACCACTGCGTTTGTGCAGTGTGGTACACTCAGTAACCTGGCATAAAAATCTGAGTAATCCTTAGGTAACTGAAAAGATTGTGAAGGATCATATTCTTCCTAAACAGCTAAAGTCTCAGGAAGAATGGGCCCAGACAAGTAGGATAACTGACGTTAAAGGGGTCCAAGAATAAAAACCACTAATTTGTTAAAGTTATGGCCCAACTCATAAGCGTTAAAAGGAACCCTACTGGTGGATCAGCTGGTCTAACACAATTCAGCATTGTTTGATTATCTAATCAAATCAATGAAACGCAACCTGACTCGATCACAAAACAGCTGAGCCATTCGAAGAAATCGTAGTGTTACACCTGAATGATTCAACTCACTCCATCAATCTAGGAATATATTCAACAATGACGTCACTCGTGTGAACTGTAGCCCTAGTACGGACTAGCACCTCTCTCCCGAACGAGAAACTTCTTGGTATTTTCTTCGGAGTTTTGGTAAATGCCAAGATGTAAGAAAATAAGATTTCACAGATGGAAGGTAACAACACGTTTCTGTCAAGCGTACTGAGTCAACTTCCGCTAGTGCAGTGTAGTGAGGCAACAGCATGGATTTTAACATCGAAATGGCCGCCGGACAAATACGGGAAAGATACGGGAAGGATCAGTGGAGTGCAGCATCGCATGAAATGGTTTTTGGTACATAGAAAAGCTGAGCATTAGCGTCCGTGGCAAACGTGACGTTCCGAGAAAACTGTTGTACCCAGATGACTGTTTTTGTGGTCCTTTTGAAACGCACAAGCCCTGGATTGATTTTCCGGATGGATAACTCTTGTGCAATCCACATTCTTGGTTCACAACACTAGTACTACTAGGTTCATTACTTCCAGTACATATGTGTCATATACCCGATAATCCGTGATAACGCCCGTACATGCATAACCACTTCTCCCCAATCAACGGGACCATGTTCCTGACAGTCATTAATGAGCATTCCATATGGAGTGGTGTATATCCGGGATAGTAAAGCACAACAGATACAGTTATCAGAAAGACATGGTTATGTCCCATGCCCGGGGTACCATGCATGCTGACAATGACACACTGTCTTCCAGTGCGAACTTGGAGTAATCTATTCACTGTGCGGCAACCGCAATCGATTACCAGCAACGAGGTAATTTTACACAAGTCCCAGACAAGACACGTTAAAGAGTGCTGATTTGAAGATTAGTAGCAATGCGCATCATATTTCATCCTGTTCGATCGCGTTTTCTCCACTACTGGGTTTACGAGCTCAGATGGAGTTCACAGTGTTCACATGAATGCTTGCGAAGACAGAAGTGTGTTACACTTTCCTTCCATTATTAATAGCCTCTCGTTGGAGAGTTGACTGTAAGAGACCCTATAACAGCTTCTAGGATAATACACTGACTCTGCTGATGATCACACGTTTATTTTTAGTTGCAACAATGCGCTTCTCGTTTGCATAACAAGAGAGTAGGGCTTCTGGAAAATTTCCTTCAACATACAGGAAAAATCCACCGATTAAAAAACTATACAAACTGGGCGACATTTACCGTTTTCACCTCTCACGTCAGTTAACAGTAAAATGAACCGATTTGCATCCTACTTCAGCACACACAAGCAAATGTTGTCCAGCGTACACATACTTCTGTCATATCTACTCTCAGCTCAGTGGCACGGCAGTCGACCCGATTTTCCTATAAAAACGTGAGCCTGAGTTGAAAGCCCACTTCTGGTGAGGATAAGCGCTACTGACGAGCTCTAACAAGATTAGAACTAGAATCTCGTGTACCTTTTCGAAGAAGCCGGACGAAAACTATGGTAGAATGTGAAAGTTGCGGTAAATTGTGAGTGGTACTCAATTTATCTTATAGAATTCAATTTATCTCTATTTTAAACTACGTTTGTTAAAAAGTGTAATTTCTTGAATAAGAAACTATCCTGGTAAGCGTAAAAGCTTTTAATAATCTTGCGCCCTACTGAGTAGTGTGACAAGCGTTGATAAGGCACACTCACCCGTTGAAACTGTTGGCAATTCTCAAACCCTGGAGGACAGGGAAACGGTAGTGCGGAACGCGCTGTGAGATACAGAGCGGATGGGAGAACACGTCAGCCATACAAAGTAGTATTTACGGTCGTCGTGTGACTCCACGTCTTGTAGCAGGAGCATGATGGTAAACACTTTCGGACAGAATCTTCTGATGCAGTCACGGCAATCTTAACTGAGAGAAACAGAGCCACGTAATGTTCACGCCAGCAACCCCCATCGTCCTTCAACCGCGGTTCAAAAGAGACCATTCAGTGAGTAATATTGTACACACGTTAAAATTTGTTTAGAAATGGTTATAGTCGATCGAACCTTTGTTCAATGGAAGCAGACACTAATTGCACACGTTTTAGTCCCTTCGACTTTTAGTCCCATCAAGTTTGCTTCAAACCCCAGCTGATTTTCAGCTCTTTGAGTAAACTTTCACGATTAACACCACACTGCTAAACATCAAGCTGCCCTTGTGACTTGTTATCTGGTTTAACAACGCTTTCCCACTTGATATCCGTTGTTGTTTGGGATGAAATTCCACATAACTATCCGATGTACTTAGTCACTGAAAGTCAGCAAAAATGAATGTGTGACGAAACAAACCCAATGTTTTAAAAGCATGCTGAACTTCCATCAGTTCGGTTACATCGTCTACTACGGTACATGAAACTATTTGTTATAATATAAATCAGCCGAACGATTGACGCCTGTGTGTGTTAAACAGTTGCATAAAAGGACGAGCCCACCACTGGTATCATTATCATAGTTAATAAAGCCCTAATCCCTTCATTACCAAACCTATTCTGAGTACATTAGATTGCCTTGATTTGAAATACATCGTTGACAGTAAATCTTCATTGGTTAGTCGACCATTCGCTGACAGCTAAATTTTTGTGCTGCGGAAGTGATGAGTTAATTTACAAAGGTGGAAGTAGGGGTGGGATCCTCATGAAAGATACAGCGACCAGAAAGTTTACAGAGCTCGTGTGCACCTGAAATTGTGTTAGGCGGCTTGAACATAAGAGTCTTCAAAGTATGTACGGTCTGCCACCGACCAAAATGGAAACGAAGAACAATCGGCACTGACGTTCCTCAACCGCTTTATTGTGTGCAGCCAGTTCAGTCAGCGAATAAATATTTTTCCATTAATTTCGAGTTGAAACACTCCGTTACTCGGTCAGATAGTCGAGTGTGCGGATGTGCGACATATTACCATATGTGCTACACAATGCCCTAAAGTTATTCGCTGACAGTCATCGCTTCGATGAGTAGAATTTTTCGTTATTTCAATGAGTGTCTTATGTCAGACTGCAAAAAAACGGGAAATTCCGATATCCAGTCTGAATACAACAATGAGCAGGTGTGAGATGGACCATGTTCATCCAGTCGATTAAATAAACGTATTGTTACCATCGGTGTTCTTTCCAAATTTAGTAGGGTTGTAACTTATTTAGAATTTCAGAATGATTGCGGAAAGCGTTCTTTGGGATCTAGTTTAGGTGTTTTTTTTAATCGTGCAGTTGAGGGAAAACATAGCAAAATATTACTGGTTATATAATTGTGAAGAAGGTTTGCTTCGCTGACTTGGCTCCAGTACTGTCATTATACCATCCAAAGCAATTGTGCTCCTCAGAGCACAGTCTGCAAGCTAATGCTTGTCTTTCAATGGAAATATAATCGAGTCAGTTAATGTCACCTCGAAATACGAGTTCATATATGAAGAGAACTTAATGATTTTGGTCTAAAAAATGTGGTTACTAATGTGTAGGCTCTCTCCAGTTTGGTTCTGCATACAGACGGTAGTAAATCGATTTTTGTCACTCAAACCAAATTTACCAAACGCTTACCACATTTTCGACTCGCTCGCTAAAATATTTCTTTCTCTGTTGACCAGACAAACTTCCACATGATACTTTTTTCGCTCACCATTTTGGACGATGGTTTTGTATATGAAGTGAGTGTTTGTACCTGTTCGTCTATAACCTGCCCAACGGTGAAGGTTTGTAATTAACACAACGACCTTTAATTCTATCAACTTCTACGCGTCAAATGCCACTTACAATCAAATGAGTTTGCTTGAGGTTTGAGTTTTGGAAACCCACCCAGTTAAACTGAGAGGTCTTCAGATATTCGTAACGTTGCCATTCTGTTCACTCTTCTTTTCAAGTAGAACACCACTCACAAGTAGCCGTAGCTGGCATATTCCACTTAATACACCAGACGGTTACTTTCGAAAAGAAGCCCCATATAGCAGTTTCTCCCAGGTTAATCAGTAGTGTATATCCTTGCTATAACCGAAGTTAGAACTTCGGCCACGCGTTCGTCAGACAATGGAGCTAAACACTGTGTCAATCACCTCATATTTGGTACGATTAAATTATCATATGCAGACACCCAGCCACGTGCGCTTGTGAGTAACGTTCGGATTACCCGACCGCCTCCGATGAAGACGCAGTAACTGCTCCACTAATTTTAACCGAAGACTCCACGACTATGACTTATCTCCAAGTTGAAATCACAAAAACCATTAAAAGTGTACTCCCTGGTTTATCGGAGAAATGCACTACTGAAGAGCTCTAACAAGAGCGGCGCTACAGTCTAATGCTTCTTTTTAAAGAGATTATCTGGAAAGTCTGTCCGAATGCGAAGGCTGCATTGAAATGTGAGTGATGTTCAATTTAAAATTTGCTAAACCCCGACTACTCATAATTAAGAATAGCATATTGATTTATCTTTAAAATGACAGCATATGTGTGAATAAATCGATCATAGGTCTTAGGAATAAAGAATGCCTATAGGTGATAATCGTGCTGAGTTTAATCTGCTCGGAGTACCGTTTCCAGCATCACGTTTAAACGTTCACAAACGTGAAAGTTAACTAACACGCGAAACAGTCGGTCGGATACGGCGTATCTTATGGGTAAAGGTCCATACGGCCATAAATGTACACATGAGTGGACAGGCGCACACACACGAAGACCGGTACAGATGTCTTCGCAGTCGTACGGCGGACCAAATGGTCCGACAGCCATCTGTCCAATGTATAAAGCAGGTTATTTAATGAAGCACATCCTCAGAGCTGGTATTGAAAGAAGGAGATTAGTACTGACCTCCGTTTGCATTTGTCACTACCGTAATAGGTGTTTTGCAGTGAGTTCTTTGAACGGAATGTTTGACAAAGTGTTTATTACTCATTTTCTCCGCCTCAGTTTAAAAGTAAATAATGTTGGGACGACCGTAGCAACGCAGTAGTATTGTTGTGAGCCAAGAACTCGGACGGCCAGAGGTTGTTTGTTTGAGAGATCAACACATAGACTATGCGTTTCAACATGACTATAAACAAAAACACTCATCTGCACACGACAACCGTCTCAAATCTTCTCGGGTGCTATGGACGCCAGTGTTCAGTTCCTTCATGCAGTAAGAACCATTTCATGTGATCCTGTACTCCAGTACTTCTTGTATATTTCCCGCGGCTATTTCGATGTGAAAGTCCATGCTCCTACCTCACTACTGAATAGTAGTGATGTGCGATCGCTCGTCCTCACCACGGTATCATTATTCACCAGTTCCGAAGTGCATGCCGCCGATTGTGAGGTAGCGTACGTAAAGTGAAATTTCAGTACGTTTTCTACTGTAACGCTTTGTGCACCCCTATCAGAATTTGCCTGTTTTTTGGTGGGGTTCTGTTGCTGCTTTCACCTGTGGTTTCTCGTTTGTTGAGCCGAGTTTCCTCAGCGGTCTGTATTATCCGTGATCTATCACTCTTCAGTTGTGACCATGTTCCTTTGGATGTCCGAATACTTACCTCCCCGAAGTGATTCTCTAGCACTGGGTTACCAATGAATAGTCAGGGATTTGTCTGACATGATTTGAGCACCACTCATAGTTCGTTGCCAAATGTGGGACCTTTATCACAGGAAAGGTTTTAGGCTCTCATTCATTTGACAGCATTGCCCCCACCCTAGTGTGCTGACGAACAGTCATTACATAAGCGGCTGGTTCACTTCTCCTTTGGTCAATCAGATGTCATTACGAAACGACTGCGGCGCCTTTGATTGATTGCGACGCGGCTGCCATACTCTCAGGTCAATCCAAACTAAGCAACGTGATCACCCACTCATGGTGAGTTACAATGGCTCACCAACTGTTTCAGACAGTCCAGCCATACCTCCAATTCTCCACAGATACGATGTTTGTCTCCAAAGATATTGCTTTGACCATGGGTCATCTCTTGGCAGGACAGGTTGGTACGACCGAGGCAGTTTGGTTGGCTTAACTAAATGCGAACAAATACACACTCCAGCCGTTTGGTTCTGTCGATCATTCCCCAGAGTTCTCTCAATTGAGCCCAACATGTGTTTATTCGGAGGAAGAGTGCGACATATTCGGTTATCTCTGATGCATGCCACACTGCACATTTGCCTAATAAGGCCTGCCTGCCAATTCACCTAACTTCTCAGCTAATCTCTCATCAATTCAAATAGTCTCCGACTCCCAGCCAACAAGTCACGTTCTTTAATTAAACCGGCTTCCGTCCCGGTTTAGTGAACATGCTGAGATGAGGAATGTGGTACTGGCGCTTTTTGGAACTATCGCGAAACCAGACCAAATCAGTGTGGTCTGGGCGGGATTCGTGAGCTGCAGCAACTTTGTAGCTCAACTTCCACCAGACTACGGCATCGCTGTCACTGGTTCACAAATATTCCTATATCACTTTGACACCCAAGCCGCTCGATTTAGCTGAGTAGCTCTTCGAATGGTGACACATCAAGTTACCTCTGATCTTGGTTAGTGCGTTCCTTCGCAGCTTGAGTACTCGTTGATGGGCCGAAATGATTGTTCCGCCTCCTCCAATTTGATTTCCTCCAGTGCGTGTACACCTTCCAGGATATACGTCTACCGGGCTACGGACTACACAGCGTTAAATCGGACCTTTACAACAACGTCCTGAAAATCGTGGATATGTCTACATATTTTTGTTTAGTCTCCTATGACAGAATCATTCGCTTACCCTGTGCACAGGGCGTCTGTTCTCGATGGTTCAGTCCATCTCCCCTGTCTATACTAGTTCAGCGACCCTAAATCACGGTATGTTGCTGCGCTTATTAAGCAAAATGCGGCATGAAGTCCATCTGTTGCCCCTATTCCGTAATTTCTATCTGTGAAGTGATCTAAAAAGTCGGTCTTACAACTGGTGTCATCTTTCGCCGGCAATGCTCGATCGTCTTTATGAATGACGTGTTCTTCATTAGGGAGATTGAACAATATTTACAGGGGGAATCATACTCAGCACTGGCAGATTTCAGGCTCATCGAAGTGACAATAAATCGACAGAATTTTGTTTGCATTACCATCAAGACCAGTAGAAAACGCAGATGTAGCGTAAACATTGGGATTCCAATCTGCATCCCAGATCAATTGCCTGGCACACTTAGGACTGAGAACGGATCCCAGTACCTTGGAATCCGCCTCAGCCGCCAACCTGAGATATCGGAAGACCGCAGGAAAAGAATGGTCGATGTTCTGGCCAGTATAGCTAAAGTCCTCTCAAGCCCGTTAGCGGCTGGTCATTCTGCGTGGTCAGCTAATGCCCAAGTTCGTTCACCCAAGAAGCGCTCATGACAAGACGCTGTTAACACTGAACAAACTGTTCTGATTACCACCGAGCACATGATTCCCTTCTCCCAAAAAGACGTTGATGTACCTGATCTACACCAGCTGTCCTCTGTGTTGCGGCAGCACCCCACTCTAGTAACTATGACCCCCTGCCTAACTCAACCGGTGTAGAGAGGATGTTATCGGACAGAAAATTTTGCTAAAGATTATATAACTTCTCTGCTTTGCAACGGGCATCACGCATAACGGCGTGCGATGGTTTGTGATCAACTAGTACCGACATTCACTTAGTTGAATGAAGCGTGGGCCAACGTTTTCTGAAACAGGAAGGAAGGAAAGTCTTCCAACCACATGATAATTGCTACCTGGGTTGTTAACATGGGTTGCAAATTCCCATAAATTTTCATGCGAAGTATCCAGCTGCAAACCAGCACATCTGATGCGAGGGCTTGGATTTTTGTGACGGTAACCTTGTAGTGGATGTCAAAAGTTTAGGATTGTTGCGGAACCGTTGAATTCCTATATACTAAGTTAACTGCACCTCACAACCACCTGCAACATCAATCTACAAAAATCTTTCGGAATTCTGACCGATTCACACGGATAGAACCACAGTTCCGTTGGTCAATCAGCTTCTACATGGTTGATCCCGTGGTGAAAAGTTACGGTGGTGAAAGTAGTCATCAAAAGAGAGTCGAGTACGTGTCATTTGGTTGAGAAAACAGAAAGTACAAAAGCCTAATTACGCAGCACAGCTTCCTCAACCATATTAGCAAAGAGTTCCTTGGATCATGAGATTCTGAAAGCAGACGCTGGTCACAAGTTGCTATTCACAGCTGTCATGAATTTAGCCGAGTAGTATTACGGTACTAGGGCGCAAGGTGACTAATTAATTTGTGAAACGTAGGCGAGAGACGGAATAAGTTCGGGTCAAACAGGGGTGAATAAATACTGTGAATGTAGGCTTGTCAATGACCGCAGCACACTGCTAGCTCGGAGATATCTAGCCAGAAGGCGGGTAAAAGCTACGCATTTTACCCAGTAGAAAAGTTAAGACTCTCACATTTCGTGACCACACTGTTGCCTGAACACCTCGTCTCGGCACCCGACAGCTGGCTATCTCGGCGGGTAGTGTCCTCTGAAGAAAGCTCTCGGCCGTCATGCGGAACAGGTGACAGCCATCGTAGGCTATATGGTTGTATCAGTTGACCAATCGACCGCTTATCCAAAGTCTTCTTAAATACGCACTGGTAGCACACCCATCTCACCTGATGAGGAATGAATGGCGGAGGCAACGACGATCAAGTACGGCAAGTCTCTTAACAAACAAGCCACGAACAAGATACCATTCTAAACCACAGAAAAAAATAAATCGTACAGCGTCTATTAAAAATCTTCCCGGCGGTATAGGTGACACAATCTGATAAGAGTGTACGTCTTTTTGCAGTTCTCATTTACATCCCATCTGCAAGATTGTAGCCTGACAAGAGTGTACAATCGAAAAATAGTATACCATTCGCAGCCTCAAGTGCGACTAAGGACGTGGGGATATGAACTCCCAGTTTTAAACCAGCACTGCACCCTAAAGATGTGGAGTACATCTGTGGTGGAGATCTCGATTCACCGATTACCCAAACCCCGACACAACAGAAGATCTGACAAACGGCAATCAAAATATCGCGTTAATGATACAACATCAGGGTTGGACGAACGGTCTCAGTGTTGTGCCTTCCGTTTTTCGCCAATTCATCTGTTCCGTATTCCACCAATTAACATACAGTTCATGATGTTGCATGTGTTAATGAGATCAGCCAATGACAGGCTGTGACTTCTTTGATAATGTTGTACATTCATAAATTCGGCGTCTCAATTCATGAATAACAATTGCTTACTGTTACCAGTACCAGGTCTTCTCCTTAGTGCTTGCGTGTGATGTTTCAATTCACGTACGATTCCTAGGGCTATTCGAAGTCCCTAATTCCGAGTATCACAACATCCCACAGAGGCCGACAGAGTAATTTACACTATTCAGCACGGCCAGGATAATGTCAACGGAAGGAATAAACAGCACATGTTCTGCCGCATATCACATATCGACTAGCTACGACACGGGACAGATGTTTTATGCCAAGACGACTGGACCCTTCAGGCACACCTATCAGAATGTCGCCCTTTACAAAGTTAGTCGGAGAAAGAAGAGATCAGACACCGGTGCTAAACACTACTCCAGGTGACGGACATCTGAATCAGTTGGGCATAAACTCATATCATGTTTGTGGAATGAGCATAAAACAGTCTTAACAGATTCACCTGATTCGCTGGACCCTCATTGCAAGGGAAGCACTTCCAGATAAAGTAAAACGTGATCGGTTTGAAAAAGGTCGTTCGGCCTAAAGAGGTGTGATGGTTGAACCCATTCGAGCATGTCAACGATCGAGGGCTTATCATGCGATGAAAATGTGGTCAGTGTACCCTCAGGCTGTTCCTGGTTCATCTGGCTTTTTTTCTGATTTGGAGAATTGAATAAAATCAGACTGATGATGTTCTTGAAGGAAATCCCCGCAAGGTTACCTTCTCAGTGGCTGTCACGCAGACTCCTTCCAAAACGGGGAAATTTTCAATAAGCACCCTTCACAGTTTCTGCCTTCACCTTTCGAAACTGTCGGGAATATTGTTGTTGATATTTACGTGAACCTGTCACCACCATCTTTATCTACTTTGTCAGCATAACGACCGAGGGTTTTCACAATTTTAGTGGCTGAAAATTCGGGTGTCTTTGTCTAAATAATAGCGTTGAGGTCAGCTGAACTGTTTCCCAACATGTTCAACGACTGGTTGACGGTAAGCGAACCATAGTTTGCAGCTACGGTCTCACGAAAACCGCGTTGACAGCCAACACAACCAAAGATAAGAAAAAATGGTATTCTACTATTCTTATGGGCTGTCTCTATCTGGTTCACTCGTTCAGTCAAGTGACTCTCACGGTCGTTACGCACGCTTTCAATTGGCCAGCCTTTAACCCCCTACAGTTGTCTGGGTTTTAGAGCTCTGGGAGTGGAATGGCGCTGGTTTGTGGGGTCCGTCGACGTAATAAAAATCCACTTCTGATCATCAGTGCTGCATGGTAAGTGATCCTCATACCTGCTTCGCTTGAACACCAGTTAGTCAAAGTATATTTACGGGCGTGTCACTCTTCAGATGTAACGACCACGAACAACACCTAGATCCAGATCAAGGTGGTCAGTCAAAAATACTGGACTTCCTTTAAGGGAATTGCGTCACGTAGAACTGAGTGCTGTACACTCAACCTGTTCATATACCATACCTTTCATCCGATTGGGAAAGTAGGCTTGTCACAGGTTGAGAGATAGTGTGGTTTCCATTACGCTATATATGAATGATGATTAGTAAGTAGTATGGTTATTTTTAGAAAATTTACGATGCAAGTGTTAGACATGCCCCGAGAAGTCATAATGGCCACTAACTATGGTGGTCCACTAGATCTGCAAGTGTCGTCTTGCTTCACTCCAAAGGCGATTTTCCAAACCGTGCCGGGCAATGGGAAAGCGATGGGTGCCGATTCAGTGGAATGCTGTAAAGAAAGTATACCATGCGACACTTTGAAACAATGATTTTCACAGGGTCGTTAACTATCGCAAAAAAATGTTTTCCCACCTAGTTTGAAGTGTCGAAAATGGTTCATATGTTGTCATTTCCAGTTTTAAAAAAATAGCAACCTTAAGACGCCGTACCCATCAATTAGGTGAACCAATAGGTACACAAAATTTGAAGGTTCATTTCTTATGGGCATTATGGGCCAACTGAGCCACGTCCGGTTCATATCATCATCCAACTAGTTTCAACTTGAGTGTATTATCCAAGCCATATCTGTTCACTTTCCTCATCTACCCACACTGATTTAAGATGGAAAACTTAGGACACTGAAGTAGCAGGCAGCAATGTGTAGCCCAAGTTAGGCCCCCGACTCTGAATGCTGTTGAGCACATTTACGTGTGGACGCATATCAATCCGTTCATACTAAGAGTGATACGCTTTCATCTGTTTCTTCAGTGGATGTCAACATTAGGGACAAGTTCTGCTGTTTTTGTCCAAGAGAACGCAATCTAAACATAGGACTACTCTTACCGTTAGGTTCTACTCCTCTGAATAACGGTGTACAACCAAATCGCACATCCTCCGCCAACTTAAGCTCCAGTAAACTTGCATAATCAACTGCACGATTTGGAAATCCTTAAATTCCGTTATTCCGACTGTTGTGACCCCTGAAGGCGGATGGCACAGAAGTTGTTTATTTGGGGAAACCAACACACGACTTATGCGTCTCAACGGGACTACGAACAGAAACACTCATTTGCACATCACACTCGTCTGAGGATGCTCCAGTCGCTTTGGACACCATGTTTCAGGTCCGTCATGTGACGAATGCCATTTTACGTGATGTCGCCCTCTAATGATCCTCCCCGTATGTCTCCAATATTTATCCCACGATTATTTTGATCCATGCTGCTACTGAATAGTGGTGTGAGTAGTATGGTGCGACCGTCTGTCCTCACTACACGGTGACTTTATCAGTCATCAAGCCAGCGGAATTCAGCACTGACTTAAATATTGGGTAGACTCGATCCGATAACAGAACACCCTTAGAGAATGGTAACGGAAGGTTAGACTGGTAGAATGTCACAATGCATAACACGCATCTAAAGTTGGATGACTCAGTGATACACGGTGCACCAGGTGATTTCAACCGGCCTAAGTAACTCGCATGACCTCTTATCACATTGTCCCGAACGTAGTGTCCAGTCACCAACAGTATTCCTTCCTTCCCCTCCTCCAAACTGAAGCATCATCATCCCTCGGATAACTGCACACATACACACGGTCATTGTCGTAACTAAACCACCCACCATATCTGTATAACCATTGATAGTGCGGGCTAATTCTGCACAGACTCGGAATTTATCGGCAAAGTATAGTCGACAGAATCACACCTGAGTGCCAGATGTGAGCGACGAGTCGATGATGATGGA
>QNGE01005112.1:0-32798 GCA_008508345.1 Paragonimus westermani | reverse complement strand
GGGGAGGGGTCAGCAGTAGCATGTTTTCGCCTATCCACCCTGCTGTATGCAGCAGATAGGGCGACCCGGTTTATACTGCGAGACGGCCGATGCAGTATGGAATTGTTTGTGTTGTGATTATTCATGGTTGTGTGTGAGCTGAGATACTGCCAGGACGCCCAGACCTAGACAGCAGAGCGATTAGGGTTCTCAACCAAAGCCTTTGGCTCAAAAGCCTGTACCGCAAGGCAGAGGGTGGGTGGCGGTGTACCAGAAATGGTACGTTTCTCGGGAAGAGATACCAACCATCTTCCAACCTCTAACCTGGAGGACCAGGAGACTGTGGTTTGTCAGACCTCTACCTGTTGGCCTGCCTGGTATGAGTAACTCTGTCCAGTTTAGCCCAAAAGGTGCTCGAGATGCGCAAGCCGTCACACCACGTCAACGTCTAGTCCCACCGTGACAACGACTGTCGGCAATACACGGTGTTAATCACCGTTAGAAGGAGAGCTGAAATAGAAACTTATGGAGCGGCCCACATTTTGCCTCATCATTGAGTAAGTGAACAGATGTCTCTAACCTACTAATCGATCGGGAACAATACAGTTCGCAAGAAAATTGCTGTTACCCACCGTAAGGGGACGTACGAATCTTTTGGAAACTGTTAGGTGCAGTATCTACCGTGTGATACTTGGGAAGGTGCGCTTTACAGAGACGCAATGAACTTTTTCCGAATTATTACTGTGTTGCTTATATTATTCATTATGCACTCCCGGTATCAATGCATGGGCCCGGTGGAGGATGGTTTTGAGGTTGAGAACCGGGAGGTTGGGTGCCTACTTGATATTCGATGTTTCGGCGCCGCAAGCCAGCTGCATACTTCAACGATACGCATGCTTTTGTTCGCAGATGACAGGCTGTCCACACACAATGACGATGAGCTTTGGCGATTGCCTACAGCTTTCACAACCGCGGCGCCCAAGTTTGGATTGGATGTCGACACAAGCAAGGCATGTTCTTTTTTTTCAGCCTTTTGCAGGCGGAGGTGGTGTACCTGCACGCACGCCTGAAGTTCGCATCATTGGAGACATCGACAGCTGCGCGGATTTCTGCTACTTGGGTAGCAATTTGTCGACAGATTTGCCCGCGGGTCGCAAGCCACGGGCTTTTGTGGCAAAGGCTAGTGCTGCTTTTGGACGTCTTGAAAGATATATATGGAAAAATCACAGCCTGAAGATGGTCACTGAGCTCTGTGTCTACCGCTCACTGGTGCTGTCTGTACTGCTGTACGGCAGTGAAACTTGGACGTTGTATCGGCGGAACGTGCGCTATCTGGACCGTTTCCATGTACAGCGTCTAAGACGCGTCTTGGTTAATCGGTGGTCGGACATGGGGGTACTGCGGCGGGTGGACATGGACGGGATGGAAGCCGTGTTGATACTGAATCAGCCTCGTTGGCTTGGTCACGTCGGGTGAATGCTCGATGACCGTATTTCAAACCAGCTGCTGTACAGACAACTGAAATCAGGTGAGAGAAATCGTGGTCTTCAAAGACTGAAATACCAGGATGTTGTTGGTGTATTTCATGTTATAGCACTGATTTGAGGTGTTGGAAAGACTTATCGTTGAGCCGGATGGTTTGAAGAAATGTGGTTCGGACGGGCGTCCACAAGTTCAAAGAACAGCTGGTGCGCCGCCGAGAATAGCGGTGTGCGGCACGCAGGGGAACCATCGGTGCCATAGGTCGCAGTGACGTGACTGTATGGTGACATCGACAGCTGCGCGGATTTCTGCTACTTGGGTAGCAATTTGTCGACAGATTTGCCCGCGGGTCGCAAGCCACGGGCTTTTGTGGCAAAGGCTAGTGCTGCTTTTGGACGTCTTGAAAGATATATATGGAAAAATCACAGCCTGAAGATGGTCACTGAGCTCTGTGTCTACCGCTCACTGGTGCTGTCTGTACTGCTGTACGGCAGTGAAACTTGGACGTTGTATCGGCGGAACGTGCGCTATCTGGACCGTTTCCATGTACAGCGTCTAAGACGCGTCTTGGTTAATCGGTGGTCGGACATGGGGGTACTGCGGCGGGTGGACATGGACGGGATGGAAGCCGTGTTGATACTGAATCAGCCTCGTTGGCTTGGTCACGTCGGGTGAATGCTCGATGACCGTATTTCAAACCAGCTGCTGTACAGACAACTGAAATCAGGTGAGAGAAATCGTGGTCTTCAAAGACTGAAATACCAGGATGTTGTTGGTGTATTTCATGTTATAGCACTGATTTGAGGTGTTGGAAAGACTTATCGTTGAGCCGGATGGTTTGAAGAAATGTGGTTCGGACGGGCGTCCACAAGTTCAAAGAACAGCTGGTGCGCCGCCGAGAATAGCGGTGTGCGGCACGCAGGGGAACCATCGGTGCCATAGGTCGCAGTGACGTGACTGTATGGCGTTACGATGTGTGCGGCTGCGAATGTGTTTGCTTCCTAGGATTAGTATTTCACAAACGTACCCACAGTGCACCATCGGTGAAGAGACAACGAATACATTAGGCCCAAGTAGGTTATATCAGTTACGTGAATTTCTTTCTTGTTCGCGTCCACCAGCGACGGTCGTCGTTTAGCGACTCAGTCGATCCTCTTTTCAGAAACCTGGGTCTTTGTTGGTGTGCTATGGGATTGACGTTCCGTCTGTTCTCTTCCAGCCTAACCTTGGACCTTGCTTTTCCCGCTTATTCTCTCTAGATTGCGCTAGCGCGTACTCGTATATTGAACCACTTGGGTTGTACTTTCAACATTTTCTTTCTCAGTTTAGATCTTACCATCGGAATTTCTCGGTTTATTTCCGGAGAGATAAAGGTTTCACTTCCGTGCTAGCCAAGTAATTGACTAACCAACATTGACCGGCTGGATACGAATGCCTCACTCACACGCCTTCTTTCTTCCTGTTTACACTGTATACGTGATGTGTGAGTGGAGCCACACGTGTTGTAGTGCAAGCCTCTTGTGACGATGGTTGGACGCAGCGTCCTTTGGTTTCCATCACCGTAACAAGCTAATCCGAGACGGATGCCGCCAACCGTGTATTCCCAGTGGATGGGTTGGATTATCTGGCGAAGATTAACCACCAGTCGTCAGTCTTATTATTGATTCGTGTGGAAGGAAATACTGCGGAGTAATCCAGTAAAGTGAGATGCATTTATATTTGCGAATGAAGGCAACAACGGACATATGAGCTAAAAATTAAATTGTGTGAATAGTCACTTTCAGAATTGGTCAACAGCCAACCGTCTGTTAGAACGATCACGGGGTAAATGGTGGAGAACCGATGTTCTGTGTTCATTTGTGTAAATCATGAATTGGCAAGAAACACGGAATAACTGTGATGTATAGTGCGTGCGAACAATCACAAAATGTTTAGGTAGATAATTTATCGCGAACCGTAAAGAATTTTTACATCCTGGTTGAACTAGAGCAATCGAAAAGCTGTTGCTGCTTTGCGATAAACACAAGGGAACGCTGCATAACCAGCCTTCCGGAAGGCGCTTGAAAAATATAACAGCAGTGTGATCTAACCAACACTGATGATGCAAGTGAGCAATACATGTTATTAAAGTAGGACTGTATGGAAAAGTTTGTGTCGAAAATGGGAGTGAGAAGTCGGATCTCGGAGTGGGGCTCATTGATACGAACTATCTTACGTTCATGGTAGTTCTAATATAAGATATTTAACTGCGGATCATTCCGACAATGCTTTGAAGTCGGTGGGAGTGCGGAAATAATAGTTAGGTGCATTAATTTCAGGTGGTATTGTGAGGGAGGGGCAGGGTAAAAACCATCTCTTGGCACCTTGAGAAATGCATTTCTTATTTCCTGGTTAGTGACTAACAGACTAGCTCAGTAATAAGATCTCAAAGCGAACTGCTTCCATCGTTACGTTAGTTTACACGTCAGAAATCAGTGTCGCTCACGTGTTTGTCTATCCTGGCAACGCTCGTTCATGTGGAACAGGGGTCAGAAAGTGTAGTTGGGTAGTCTGTGGGGTAACTAATTCTGATAGGGCATGTTGGCCGTTTTGACTACCACAGTTCATCAGTCACGCTCATGAGTCCCCGTTTTCGAAACTTTTTCATACTGGTTTTTTTATACTATAGTTTACCAAACTCCTTCGATCAACTTCTCGCGGAATGTTTTTTGAACCTTTCAGGCCCCGTATTTGTCCCTGGGCCTTCTTTTCTTCTAAGGCTAACTTGTTGGTCGCCATGTAGATTTACCTATCCAGGCCATTGCAGATTATGAGAACTACGTGTGTAAACGCAAACAAAGGTACGTGAAGTTCGTTTCCCCTCCTATTTTTCAAATTTACCAAACAGGCTTTCCCACAGCAGTCGTCTGCGTTACGCGCACTTAAGTGGTGTGAACATCTGGCAAACGGTGAAACACTTGACCTACCTACTTTCCGATGGATCAGCTAGAACCCGCCGATAAGCGCCGCGGGTTCAAGCATATTTTTCGCATGTGAAACCGTCATTTCTCATTTACCACCGAAGTCACACGCCCGGTGGTCAGTGTTTGGCGTGGTTTGTCGTGCGTATTTTCGACAATCCGCCCACCCATGTTTGTCTGTAGTTAGGCCGTTATGCATTACAATAATGAAATGCTTTGTAATTAATTTCGAACTTGCCCGACGCCCCACCATTGCAGATGGACACAGCCCACCCCGGATTGCGATGCAGTGTTTGCTTCATGGTGAACGTCATGGGACGTTATATACTGTTCGGATTTTTGTACAGCTGTAAACGTGAAAAATGGCCGCGACGGAATTATTGATAGGCCGAGCCTGAAAGGCCTTCATTCGGATGTGTTTGTTAGAGGTTTCCTTTATTCCTCTATGCATTAATTTGGTGCGCTGCTGACGAAACTGTTGGGGATGGCCAGTGATAACCCGACGAATAGACGACTGACTATTGGCAGGTTCCACATAGATGTGAAGACCTGGCAAATACGCTGTATTCAGCTTGTAACTGAACCAGGCTGCTATCCTATAAACTGGGACGAATTGGGTCAGTGTATGAATTCGACAACAAAAACAGGCTTAATTCCACAAATAAGCGTTTCGAATTCACCCCGCCTGTATGCGAATCAAAGATGTGCGGCACGATGAACGGAAAAGGTAAGTGTGGTCGAGTAAAAATGAATGAAGTAATGAAAACACTTGAACCTTAAGCGAATGAATGTTCACTGAGTACAAAAGTTCATGATCTACACCCTGTTTCCCTAACGGTAAGCGCCTACCATCTACTCTAGCCTTCTGAGATCCTTCAGTGGATTGCATTCCAGCGACAAGAGGAAAGCTAATTGAGTCCGGTGAGTCGGATGAACACTCCTCTGATGCATTAGCGATTGGACACAATTGAGATATATTCTTTTCGGTGCGCTGTTCAGTGCAATGTGCATCAGGAGCGAGATACCTGAGCGACATCTCATTCTGTCTATCATCTGAGGAACGGTTGCTGGCATAATTCGGATTACATTTCGTAGGCTCGACGTCTTCAGCCAACAGGTTACACTTTGGAATTCGATTCATTTTCCGGAGTAGTACTGGGCTTGTGCAGCCAAGTAGGTCGCGACATACCGTTTCTTTGTGATTATTTCGCCGCACAAAGAAAAGAACATGATATGGAGTGCACCCCGTTGCCTAATACCGACTTCGCGTGATTGGAAGAAAAACTTGATAGCCGCTCAGATATTTCCATCCAGACGTTCGACCTAAGTTTTGCATTACCGGTTACGGGCTGTTGTCGGACTAACTGTGACAACTTGGGTGTGTTGAAGAAGTCCGATGCTCGGTGGTAAATGAAGATCCACCGTCAGACTGCACACAAGAAGGCATGCTGAATTTAGGGGATAAGTTCCACAAGCGCTTGATCGTGGTAGAGGTGGACGTATCAGAATACGCGGATGCGTATTGAAAACGTGCGATTCCGTCGATCACAGTAAAGAGACTCGTTTCAGGTGTTTGCTAATGTAGATACTTTAAAGGTTGTGGTTGGTTTGAGTGGAAGAAAAGTGTGGTCCAATTTCGGCGTGCTGAGCATTGAGTACTAGTTTTCTCCACCTCATCAACAGAAAGGGGTGGATTATAATGACCCACGAAATGCACAGTTCTTGTTACATCAGGGCTACATAGAGAATCACGCAGTGCTTCCAAGCCCAAAAAGACGAAGGATCCATAGAATCCGCGGGACCGCGTTGGTGAAGCAATTATTACAGGCAGAAACCTAGTGGGAACTGAAAAGTTTGATTCGCCATCATTGGATCTTTTCATCTTTAGTTCTCTCTTGGTTTGTTACCAGGCATGGTTGAAAATTACCGTTGATCTGTTACCACCTTACGGTTATCCCCCACTATGAAATGTCCCCACTTTTTAATGTCTCCGTAGTAACATAAACATTTTCAACGACAGAACGCCTACGTTCTATTGTTAACAGCGCTGTCGAGAGAAATGCGACCGTTCTGCCATCATGATTTAAAGCAACCGCAATGACTATATTATAGGCTTTTGTTTCTGGCATTAGAGTTGCAGCACGTTCCATAGTAGCAGATATGGCATTATCCAGTTGCTGTTTCAGGTCTTCGAATACAACCATGACACCTTTTGAAAGCGGGATGACTCGATTTTTCCAAGAGGACTGATTTTTCAGAGAAGTGGGGCATCCACTAAAAATAGTGTACTACCGTGTCTACTGTGCGTTCCTGAGCTTTCGTCTTCTGGAGGGAGGTAGTTCCTTCAGTTGCTTGAGTGTGCGGTTTAATCGCTTCTCTGGGTAGGTCAATGCCAAAGCGGTTTAGTTACCGTGTATGTTCGATACTTTTCTTTTCATTTGTGATGCCGCACTTTTTTGCGACTGCTAAGGATTTTCTTCTGAATTCTGGTCGTATTCCTCAATGGTCGTTTTTCTTATAACCAATTTATCAACATAGGCTACGTACCTTGACATTAATATCAGTCGTCCGTTGGAAGTACACCACCCTATTTTTCATACCAAATGGAATATGATAAAATTAATAAAACCTCAGGCCACAAAAGCTGTCTATATATTTTTTTAATCGCCTCTGGCATTTGATGGTACGTGCTCTTAAAACCAGGTGTGCTGTACACGTCACATTGCATAACATTCGCCACTAGTTCGTCAGTCCGCGGGAAGAGGCATGCAGCTATGGCGTTCGTTCGATGTCATCAAAACCTTTGCTATCCAGAGTGACCTTGACGATCTTACGATGCCGGAATGTAGTTTTTCAAGTTCCGCCTTGATAACTGTTGTATCTAGCACATAAGAACGCTTTGACTTAGTAGCAGTAGGTTTACACTCTGGTGATAGATGTTCCAAAAGACTGCGGTTGGATATCAAGCGGCAAGAAGTCCGCAAATGAATGAAACAGGTTTTGTCCCAGGGTACATGATTTTGTTGTAATCGTATGACGGAAGAACATCATGACGAAGTAGCGCATCTGTGTGCGGATCTGGCGTTGTTGAAATTTTAGGGGCTGCTTATGCTTGTCAGGTGGGAACAGATCCCTGGTAGACATAAAACGTGAGACAGGTGCTTCAGCACTACACGAGATCAACCGTTTTTACGCTAGGGGGAGCTGCCAGGCAGATTACCAGACGGTCTTGAGATCATTCTCCTCTTTTAGTAATCTCCGACTAGCTTGATTTGAAGTCAGAGCGTGAATGAGTGAATCACGGATGAATTCTTCTTGTTACTGAGCGGGGAGAGATTTCGGCTTTTGAGGAAATTGTTCGAGTAATTGACCGTGTTCTTGTCTCACTGTAGACAGGACATGACGCTTTGGTTATATATATATAAACTGAGGAGCCGTGATAGCTTTCTTGCAATTAGCAGTGTTTGCAAACTGAGCGAGCATCATAATTCCTAAGAGCAGTGAGTTTACTAACATGGAGAGATTCGACAACGGGTAGGAAATTACTGAAAGTTCTCTTCCAGTGAGTCCAATCTGCTGTATCTGGTTAATGAGGGTGAGTGTCAAAATCATCTGGTCGCGGGATCCACTCCATCCTTTCACAAACTTGGTTAAATTGTGATAACTCAGTGAACGGAGTCGATTATTAACAAGCTGCGAATGGGAAATAGAGACCTGATAGATAGGCTTTTGATGAGCTCGTAATTTAATGGTACAGCTAAAGCTTAAATGGGTACGAGTTGATAAGACGCACGGGTGTGGAGATAGGGACAAGTGTAGTGACACATCAATGAACGTTTCAATTATATCACAGTTGGGCTTAGGTTGTGAAGTTGTTGTCTGGGAGTAGGCTTCTTGGTTAGCTACTGGACAAGTATGTTCTAAAGGTTTTTGGTCGAGTTTAGGTCATAACTATGACCGACCAGTCTATCATACCGTTTGCTAGAGAAAAGTCACATTTTTGTGACACCGGGCACACTTCACGTACTAACAGCCAACGGATTTTTGCTATTTTCCTGTGTAATCAGTTCATTTACGTCCACTGCTGCAAATACTGCCACTGTGTATCGTGTCGAAGCACATCCCCTCCTCCCTGAGATCGCGCCACTATCACATTCGTGCGTTATGGTTGCGTGGACTATTTTTCATTGTCACCTGTCGTCACATATTTCCACTTAAGAATGTCCAAAAGCCGTCGAACTCAGTTCACTGTAGATGTCATTATTTTTCATCAGTCTTTCCTTTTTTCCGATAATTTGACCAAGCGTCCTGTATGAGTGTGTTTTTAGTATCGAATAGTTGTTTGTTGCTTCTGACAGTCAATAGGTTCTGCCTCTGTTTCGACTCGGTAAGGTTGATGGTTTTTCTTTTTCATTGTATTTTGTCCTTCTAGATGGGCTTGTCAGAGTCATACTTTTTACCATGAGAGAAGTTGAACCGATCTCGTTTAGCACACGTCATCCTTCTGAAGCAGCTGTAACAACGCAGCCACCTCTTATTATCACCTGTCACCAAAGCATACTCAACGTGCTATCACGCAAATTCCGGATACCGCTCGCCCATAGTGCGTGCTGTTTTTCCGTCGCTTATAATATTCACACTGCGTGGGCCATGCTTGCGTTGTAGAAGTAGTGTGACGAATGATATCGTCCGTTTTTCAGTGACTAAATACGGACTGTGCCGAATTGCTGCTAAAAACTTGAATGGTCATAAAATTTTGCTGCAGAGTGCGTATTATTGGCTGTTCTTACTGAAATGATTATTTATCATGTCTGTCACCTACATAAATCCGCGTGTCTTCCGAACTGCTGAATTCTGTCCGCCGAGTGGAATATAATCCACTATGTTGGTCACATTAGTTTGCAAACATTGTTGTTAAGTCTACTGTTATCTCGCTGAATAGCTACATCTGAATAACTTCCTTAAAACAACCTCTTAAATTGTCATGGCTCTATTTTTTGACACCCACTGAGATAATTCTGGTTGGTTACCCTGAACTGACTTTGCATGCAGACTGTTTTGGGAATGATAAGTTACATATCAATTATTGGGACCTTCTTGTAACTTTTCGATCCTCTTGTGAGTTATGGTGGAATAATTTTTCAACTTTTTGAGCTCACCAACATACACCACTAGAATTCTCAGCTCATGCGTCTTTCGAACTCAGCCCGTTACTGTACAACAAGGCAGACTGTCAAATGCTGGTTCGATATAATTATGGCATTAAACAGGCAACCAGGAACAACTGGGAGAGCCGTTTATCCCTACAAATCATAAGGCGTGGCTTGATTAACACCCATCTAGGCACTTAACCATCAAACATCTTACCGTACGTTCTGCTTCAATATACAAAAGAGCTCATAAACCAAAAGGTTGTATAACATTCAAAACTGTCGAGATCAACTGGAGTTGAACCCCCGGGAACCTCACCACACCCTTGGGTATCAGAGACTGTCGAAATGTGTGGAAGACCGTGGACTGCCTGTGTGGTGTCAGCTCTGTGTGCAGGGTTTCTATTGCCTACACTGGCAGACTGAACCGCCAATTCCTCCGAAATTTTTGGCATTTTTCCGTCAGCATAGCTATTGATGCAATCAGAATCAGAGGACTTCCTTAGGTAACCTTCATAATTGCAACTAGCAAGGTCGTTTTACAGGATGGGCCATCCTCAGCTGTTCTCATACTTTGTGCGGACGTACTGTCTCAATCTCTGAATGTTTTATTATTCAGTCTTTTGCGTACGGACAATCACCGACCGTTGACAGACCGCTCGGGTAGCTCCAATTTTTAAAAGGGCGTCTTCTAAATTACATCCAATAATGTGTTTGCAACATCAAAATGTTCGTGAAATATGCACGTAGTAGAAGAACTGCCCAGGTGCCCTTTATTGACTTCATCCGCTCAAGCGCGGGATACTATATGGTGAACTCAATCAACACTAGATAAAAATACAAGACCACTGTTAACCTATAACTGTCCCTCACTGTGTTAGCAGAGCAGTGCTATGCTAACCGCTATATTGTTACAAAATCTAAATGGGCTCAGTTAATCTACCAAACGAGTGCGTTACCAACGGAACAAAGCATATATGCATTGACAACCTCCTGTCCGTCCAATTGGCAACTGACTTTGATATATATCAAGCAACTGTCTTGCCACCCTTTCTCTTTTCACCTTACGTGGGTGAAATGCCGTCACCGGAGAGAGTCGTGATTTACAAGTATCCAGTTGACGTTGATTTGCGAATGGTCGTTTTCGACACTCCTAGCTATCGCTACTGTCTGTCGTTAGCGATCGTAACTTCTTCCTGAAAGCCTGGAGACGTGCAGATGTTTTCTTTCACTCAGCTAATAACGGCGATTACCAGCAACTCCTGGAACAACACCGAGAGTTACGTATTTGGCGAGTATCAATTCCAGAATAACTGTCACTCATATGTTATTCCATAATGCGCACTGATCTCTCCACTTCATGATTGTTTTCGTGCAGGCTCGGAACCTGACTTAGGATCATTCAGGTTTAAGGTTTTGGTGCATTGTTTCCCACCAATCTATGTGAAAAAGGCCGACAATAGTGCACAAACTGTCCTACACAGTGATGTTTCGATCGCACCTCATCGTTTAATTTTGCTATCTTGACGTGCACAGCATATAGTAACTGTTGGTAGCAAAGAAATGCAATCCAGTAATGTCTGTGATAGGCAGTAAGGTGATCAAAGCAGAAGTATCATAGTACAACCGAAGCATAGTCAATAATCAGAGACATGACAGTGACCTAATATACTTCAGTTGTTGCGGATCAAAAAGGGTATTGCGAATCCAGTCAGAATAACGTATGCAACTGAACGGGGATTTAAACGAACATTCATAGAGTAATGTTAAGTTAGTTGTACAAAGTGAATATAGAAAGAATGAATGGAGTTTATTGGTCACTAAGTTTCACGAATAGTAAATGTGCCCAGAAATACTAGTCTGGTAAAGAACACGAATGTGAACTGAAAATGCACTGCAACAATCATCTGTACCAGTCCAACGGAAGTTTTGTCGGCAGCCGATCTGTGCATCTGAATTGGGATTTTGTTGGCGTATTAACACGGCTTCCTCAATGTGTAGTGTCTGCTTCAGTTTGGATTTGTGCAACACTCTAAAGACGATCCTTGAAAAAACTGAGTGTCCTGATTGTAGGGTATGTTCTGTTATGATACTGGTTGCACATCCAACTTCTAAATTCAGGAGCCACTTCGGCACATGTTGGTTGGTAGGTATGCCTGGTTGACAATTTGGACTTAAACGAGTTGGGGGCGCCGCATTCTTTCTAGGCATAGTTAGAACATGTGTAGTTTCATTTACGATCACCAAGGGGGCGGCTTTGTTTGTATTTTTGGTTGCTGCTTCTAAAGAATGTGGGCGCTTTCCAATTCTCTTCATCTCATTTACTGATTAATTACTGCTTGAATACTCCCACTGGTGCGACTGGGAATAATGAGGGTGGTAATGACTATTTTGTGGTATTTTCCTGTTCTTCTAACGAAAGATCTGGAACTCACGAACAGCTGTATTGAATGTTCTGTCCAACGCAGCCGCATTGTGCACATACATTTTGATGGTGTAAACGTTGAATCCCCCTTTGGAAACAGGCGAGCTGACAAAACCCGGAGGGATAACAGTTATTCTCTTCTTGAGCCTACCCGGATCCTTCCCAACGCGGTTACAGCATCCAGGCACAAGCTCTCGTTTGTCCACACTCATGATGTGACATGAATGCCAGTTCATATGGTTCGTAGTGTTAACCATAAGATATGTACCCGTGCCTACAGTTCTGTGATCCTTGACCACGTCACAATGTTTTGTGGTTCTGATTACGCCCCTTTGTCGCTACTCAAAGGACCGAATTCATGTAAATGTTAACCCTTTCGTTTTGTTTGTACTACATGGAATCCTAACCGCGACGGTTCCACTCTCCTTCAGCCGCTGTAATTTCTTCCTTTTCGTCATTGTTACTGAGTTTGTGGTGGTTTCATTAGAAGGAAAGCCATCTTCTGGGGTTCATAAGGCAGTTTCTTAACTCACCTTTTTGCCCTTCTTTGTCACTCATCATTTTTACGATTAACGTCATTGTTGGGCTTACAACACATTTAGGAGAGTGACGGTGTCGCACACATTATTCTTTAAACTTCCTAGATACTGAAGTGAATCCTTTCGTTCTCGTTAGTTTGGCTTGTTAATGTCCAGAACTATTTCCTCGGTTGTTCGTACAATTAAACAGATGAGTCGACCTCTAATTTCCTTTTTTTTCTCCTGCCGTTTTATAGTTGGCGCTAGCTTGAGTAAAACGAAGAAGCATTTAGTCCCCGCCGTTGGTCGCCGTTCAGCGAAAGGTGCACCCAGGCGACGAAACTGGAGCACACACACCACTTCACGTCTGTCCCCTTGCCCAGAAGAAGAGCTAGTAGTGGGTAGCGCTGAACATAATCCGACTTCTATCCCAGACAATCACACCAAATTATTGGTGCACTCCCGGCCGTGCTCGCCTCCTGCAGGTGCCACCAGCCGGGATTTCAGTTCAGTCGGGGCCACGCATTTACTGCCACCCTATGGATTTGCACATCGCCCGGTAATGCCTCCGGGTCCGCCCACCTCCCCGGTGCCCAGCCCTCCCCCACCTGAGGCGCCCGTTCTAACCGCGTCGACAACAGCCGAGTCGTCGTCTCTGACGCTGGATCTTCTTCCAGATATTCTTGTGGAAGATTCGCCAGCTCACTTGCTGTCCACGCGCAAGCAAACGATGCCAAACGTTCCAGCCGTCTTGCGCAATTGTCTACGAAGACGAAGAAATGCTATCTCTGGTACCTCCGCACTTGGCCAGGGTTTAAAGGAATTTTTCGCTTCATACGTCATGTCCCATTTGACGGAATCCATGACTTCCTCACTTACTTTGGACGCAAATCCGGTTGCCGATCTTCGTCCTCAGCAGAGACAGCAGCATCCGACCTCATTGCTTCATCACAGTCGTCGTCGCCGTCGTTCCACTCCCACCGTGTGTTCCTGTTTGGCGACCGAAATGGACACCTCACCGATTGATTGAACCCTACTGTGATACGACTCTTGTAACAAGTGCACATGTGCATTTTTTTCTCATATCCGTATCGTTGCTATAGCAATATAAAATTTCACTATTATTGGTGGTATCGGTTTCCCACCGTTTGTCTTGCTCACATTTTCTATGACGTACCTATAACTACGACTATATTATGCCGTCTCCTTCAAATTATTTGTTCAGTCAGACAGCTCCAAAAAATGTCACTTAAGCCCGTTATTTACTTCTTTTTTGTTTGTTTTTGTTCATACTCATCAATATTTCGTCACCTCATGCTATCCTCCTCATCCACACCACGCAGGTACGATATCGACAATCAACGCTACAACGCTTGTTCAACTCTGCCCGTCTTTCTTTCTCCCCTATCTGACATACGTAATTTGTCATGAACATTTTTTTCCCGTCCAGAAGTTCATTTTCGTATGGATGTGTTTCTGCAATTCGTCAAGCAAAGGGAAGGACACAATTCATCTATTATTATAGCATGTTTTATTATCATCCTATTTTCTGTGATTCGTACAAGCGCTTTGCAATCCGAAAACACAATGGCACTGTTTAGTAATATTATGTGGGGTTTAGTTTGCCGGGTCTTCTCTTTCCCTTTTATGTGATAAGGCGGTTGGGTGTTACATTCACAGACGGACGGGGGATACAGCTCTGATTGTACAATCTGATGCAGCCGGTTTCAGCTCTGTTTGTCTAGAGTGCTTCTGTTTAAGGCAAGATAGTCTGACAGTATTCAGTTTACATGCAAGTCAGTATGCTGCTGTCATAGTGTCCAATACTGTTGAATGCAGTCGTCAGTCTGATAATTTTTTGTTTTCATTGCCTGTACTAGAAGACGGTAGGTTGCGGTACATGGTCGTGGATGGCCAGAATGAAAAGGCCATCAGGTACTTCTAGACTGGTGCGGAGAGTGGTGATGTCGGCGTTCGCATGAATCTAGATTTGTGGGTGAAATAGGTCGATAGTTAACGGTGGAATAGCGAATCACGTGGTGTGACCGTCATGCACGTAACACTCCCGTTGTCACTTGTTGCCCACATTCTGCATTGTAATGTCAACTGGAATGTGACCAAAGGGTCTCTATGCTACCTAGGCTTCGCGAAACCGACTTTTGACTAACCTCACATTAACACGTGGAAAAGGTAGTGTGTCTGGGGCAAACTGAGTCCGTGTGCCATTTTGCCATCTCTCCAGTCATAAGGTGAAGATAAGCTGATGCACCCCATTGTACACGATTTCGAAGCAACAAATCTGTTTCGTCTTGGAAAAATGAGGAGGGCTTGACACCTCAACACCAGGTAATCATACCTAGGGGTCTGAGAGGAGGTTCAGTGCAACATGTTTATGTTTTACAAGCTCCGCCTGTTGTGCGTTACCGATCCGTTATACCCAGCTGGGGCGCTTGCAAGAAATTTTAGGCATACCTTTAACCAGGAAGAATTTTACGGTGGCCACTGAATGAGCAATGCTGATTAATAGTGAGGTTTTCAAATTACAATGTATCTCCACTCTGTGCTTTATAAGGTGTCGAGGAAGATTGTGAACATGTTAACCTCCTCGTTCGACTAGCGTTTCACGCACTAGGACAAATGAACGTTCAGTGAATCCTGCTGCTCTCAATCAGTGAGGCAGATGTGTTGCACAATAGTATCTCCACTAAGTCCGATTATGTGGTGAAAACCCGTTTGGTTCACCATTTTTCTAAATCCCGACAAAAGGACTGAGGTATGACATACGCATTCTCCAACACTTAATCGTTCGTCCAATCAAACTGCTGCTCGTAACGTTACAGGTGATACTGCTGACAGTCGGTGATAACTGCTGATTTCTATGATGCTCATATAGTTGCAAGTCCGTGTTGTACATTGAATATGGGCCGCACGCTATAAGCACTCCGGAGTCTTTTCCCTAGCACTTACGCCAGAGGTTCGGATTCGAGTGTGATTCATAGATCTTTTCGAAGTTTCCAACTCCGACCATCACAATTTAAGTGTCCTACGATTGAGTAAATAAGCCTTCGTACAGGTCCAAATGTAGCTGAGGAATGAGCCGAAAGGTTCGAGTGCGGCATTCGTCGGGGAATGAAAGTCAGTCGGCGTTCTTCGTTATTGCCAATGGTCCTGAATTGTATGCACTATAGAACACTACCCTAATCGAACTTCCCACCCACTCGGCCTGTTCAAAAAAATGGTTGTTTCAGTGCGATTGTCCGGGTCGCAGAATGTGTGGTTTCCGACCCACTTCGACTTTCGAATAACACTAGCCTCCTTGGGTTAATAATCAAACGACATGATTATTTGTGAACAGAAGAACGATGTAAATGTCGCTGCCTCTTATTCGATACTATTTCAGAAGTCCAGAGCGTATGTTCTTTTGTGAGGCCAACCGATTGACAAATTTTGCCGACCTCTCAAAGTACTTATCAATTTTGGCCCACTGAAGGTGAACCGTTGCATCTCTGACGGTGATTGTATGTAAAAGCCAGAACTGCCGCCTGTGTCATGTTAGACAGACATTCTGTAGAGTTCTCTACTTCTGTTTACATGTTACAGTTGAATTTCTCAAATGAGAGTTGTATTACTAGGTGACTACAATTCATCTGAACACGTGAGTGTGAACTCACTGTGTACAGAGGAAGCTGTAAATTCGTTGTTTAAAAGCATCACTAGGTCGCACGACTTCTGACTGTCAGGCGAAATCAACGACGATTGAATTAGTCGGTGTTACTGGTCGTTTTTTTAATCTCTTCTAAACGAGGTTGATGTAATGATGTTTTATTCTTTCGTTCCAACGTTCCGGCCAGGCTTACGCATTGCGTCGACCCGGAGTTCTCTGCTAACTAAGACTTCGTCCTACCAGGTATAAACGTGTCGAATAGGTCACAGATGAGTCGTCATACGAAACAGAGTCACTCTAATGGGGTTATATATCACACTGCTAATCGCAAAAGATTGCTTCCGTAATAAGACACGGTCCTATGAGCATACAGCAGAACTATTTTACATTCGTGATGCTACTGTCTTCCGATTGATGTGTGTGAAAAGAGGTACCTTCAAACAAGGGGAATTCCAATCGCCAAGCGTTTGACCGTGACCATCGGCGTATTTTCCAGTACGGTCGAAAAACACTCGGCACCATTCCAAAGCATGATGTGGCTCCGAATACATTCACTGTGTGCAACAATGATCACAGTCAGACATCAACTCCTGATTCGCTGCAATCTCTGTCTAGACATACCGTTCACTGCTAAGTGTGTCCGATTCTTGAGTCATTGTTTCCGAAAAATCAAACGCGGATGCTAAAGGGTGTTTTCTGCGAATCAGACGGCTACGTAGATGTAGCTACAACGAGGTACCCCTGAGAGTGTTACTTTCGTTAGACACAAGTATTTTTCCTGTGGTACTGTAATGTTGCACTGAAAACTCCCACGGTTTGCGCGGCTTAATTAAGCAGGATAACAAACGTATTGTTGCCCGTAATGTGGCTCTACTTTACACCATTTCAGTGAAAATAATGTCCTTCATGACAACTGTCGTTTTAAGCGTTTCTGCCTCAGAATTTCTGGTGACGCTGAAGCCGAATCAAGTCAAACTGGAGTAGAAACTGTATCGAATTCCAAGACAGGGCAGTGTTTGCCTTATTAGAAATCTGAAAACGGTCACCTATGTCTTGTCTGTTCAAGTACAGTGGTGAAATACTGTCAAGATAAGTCAGAATAGCGTTGTATATCGGTGTACATTCCAAGGGATAGCTGTCAAGGTGTTACCAATAGTGCGTCCTATGCCACTTTCGACAACCCTCTAAAACAGACGGAACACCCAGGCATCACCGTACAATCCAACGATTCGAATGCTCAGCGTAGTCATCCTTCTTTGTATGAGGTGGGACCGCGTGGCATGTTTAGATCCCAAATACAATGCACTTTAATAGTGAATGTTGGGAAAAGCACTTTTTTCCCAAAAACTCGCTATATTTCCCAAGGGAAATAGATGCTTCGATTTTGAGAACTCGAATGTCCGTCATTAGTCTGCAAGATTCGAGTTCGCGCCCGTTCAGTGTCCTAAGACCAAGGCCACCGAAAACCTATAAATGAGGCCGTTTTGAGCCACTGTTTTGCCTTCGGGTTGAGCAGCAAATAAAGCTCGTTCGATGGCCGTCTTTTTCCTTTCTTGTTGGGGGGTTCTAAGTTGCGAGAGTTGGGTCCGAGTACTTGCGTGCCGATTATTCGTATCGTTTGCGATATCGTTGCGTCTCATTCGTGATCGAGGTACTGCTCGCAGTCTTCCTGTTCGTTCTTGCCTTCCTCTCTCAGGGGGTCGTAACAGAAAGATTGTTTGATACACGGTTATCTCACGGTCTTCGTATCTCGAGTTCCATGTTTAAACACAGAAGCGTTGTAACACATGCAGACCACTCTGCACATCTAAGTTGTGGACGCAACCTGATCACGTGGCAGTCAGCTTCGGGCGGTGCCACTTCGTTGAAGACTGTTGTGCTTTTTGAACAAACACCTGGATCTGGATCCGGCTGTTGCGCGAGCCCATTTTGTTATGTTATTTGTCTAGAGGGCATACATTCATAAATGCAAGGTATTTTACTGGTATTCGAACCAAGACAGTAGAAGGAATGCTAACCGAAAGGCACTGGTGAGCAGGTTGGTCAGTTAGCGTCAAGTGAAAGGACTTAACAAAAAATGGGAACAGGTGGCGGTAGCTATGGAAACCTATTGCGAAGGAGTAGGTTCCGAGGAAGGTGTGCATTTGTGAGAGAATTGTGTTTACGTTAGGTTGATGAACCCTTTGAATAAGCTCCACTCGGTTTCACCTGCCTCTAAGTTCTACTAAAAGTTCTACTAAAAGCCCGTGAGAGCACCACTTACATGAACAATTAAAAGAGACCGTTTAATTCTCTTCATTTTAGAATAACAGAAATTTGTCTTACCTATGTGTGATTTTGCTGGGTGTCGAGCTGGTGCAAGTGAGGCCATATGTGAATAAAATGGTTCCCTCAGCACCAACCAGTTGCGCTGAATTGACAGGCGATCCCCTTTTTGCGTGTAACAGACTACTTGTCTTTAACAGAACCGTTTGAACGACGGAACCTGAGTGGTCGGTTAGTACTTTTCAGATGGTCCTGCGTCGGAAGCATTAAAAGAACTGCTCGGTCACATATCTTCCGTTCGCCTTCTCCAAATGATCGGGAAAATTGGCTAATATCATAACTGGCTAAAATCCTTTAGGTGGTTTGGGAAACTGGGTGAATGGTACATATCAGCGGCTGCAAGGAGTGTGCGGTAATCACAAGAGTAGTATGATATCCGCTGAGTGCAAGTTACTCAGATGCTTTATTTTACGTCTGCTCGCTGGCCTCATAGGACATCAGATACGTGGAGAACAGGCGGGATTCACATCACCAGCACTCTTACAAGATCCGACGATCTTAGTCTTTCTTCAATCCTAAAGTCTGCCTTGGATTTTGCTGCTCATGACGTTTTTTGGAACTACTTTATTCGCAAAGGAATTCCAGATAAGTTTACGAACGCACTAAGATCAGCACACCCCTATTCTGAAAGCAGGGAGAGAGTTGACTAATAACCATCTCGTCCGTTAATCACCTCTACTGTAGCTCGCCGAGGGTCTGATCATCCGTTGTTCAATTTTATAACCGATGACACCTTAAAGTTTTCTTTGACAGCTATGGTGAGTTTGATGTTGGTTCTTTTCTTGACGACAACTTGATATATATATATATATATGCAGAGAGATATAGAGTACGCCGGTGATGGTGTCTTACTTGGTCCTTTCTCCGAAGCTATGTTACCATGCTGCACCATATAAACAATCTCGTTGGACTGTGTGAAAGGTGCCTGGCAATTTTAAAGTGCTGGGCTGGAACACTCTCAATCTGGAGTTTTTTATTGGAGGCAATCCGCTGGAGACTTTATGCTGTTGCACATATTCGGGCGGTATCGTTCCTATGCCGTTGGTAACGTTGCTTATGAGGTGTCAGAATATCAAATACACGTGTTACCTTTGCCCACCTGCGTCATCCGTAGCATCGAAGTGACGTTTAATTATCGCTAAACAGGTTTGCCGTGTTTAACCATCGCTCTCTCTGCCACTTGGCCCAAATCAAGTGGGATAATCGCGTGAGCTACGTGGCCCCTTTATTTTAGGACGCATTGAGGAACGCAGGTATTGGCGCCTAACTGCTGAACTAATAGAAATGTAAGTTTTGTGAGGGTTGAGCTGCCTACTCCACATACCAGGTCAGCATTTATCGCAGCGGGCATGACTTAATGAAATCGCCGACAATACGGTTAAACTGTACGGTTACCAAGCGGCAATATAGCCATGAAATATGGAGACCCTGAATATTCCAGTGAATAAGTTGGTTAGATGTCACCTTTTCGGCTAGGGACCCAGTGTTCAATTAAATCTTCGATTAGAAACGCTGTCAGTGATGGTAATAGTGTAACGCATTTTGCTGACGTATGATTATCGCCTCTTGTATTTTCGACTGTGTAAGTCGTGTACATGACTTACTGAGCCTCTGGCTCATGCTTATCGGTTTTTATTACCATTCCAGATTCTCATTGTGACCCCGTCCTTCAGAGACACGTTGTTCCTCGGTGCCTCCACCCCGTTGCACATTACAGTATGTTGCAGTTACTAGCATACATGCATCCACAACAGTTTCGGTTGCTACGTTCAGCCCTGTTCTAACCACTTCGATCTTTCCTATTGTGTATTCTTCTTGTTTGGGACGCTCCAGATCACTGGCCGTTATAAATGAATGAACGGCTGATGTAGTGGCAATTGGTAACTTCACTGAGCTGATTCCAGTGTTGTTCTTAATATCGGAATGAGGCTCGGTCCTTCTTAAATTGACAGCTTAAAGAAAGCTTAATTGTGCTGTGTCTCGGAATATCAGCTACGGGAGTAATCTCAGTGGAACTAGTCGAATCTGGCCATGCAATGAAGTTGTTAATTATTTTCCTGTTACAACAGGAGTAAACGTGTAGCCAGTAAACTTGGGGGGTGAAAAAATGCCCGGTTTTTTGGAGCGCTGACTAATACTTTATGGACTGAGATAACACGCTCAAATTGCTCCCAACAATCTGCACGAGAAAGGCATAATTGTGCAGGTTAACTGACCGATATGGGTTACGCCAATCGTTGCTGGTGTGAAAGAAGGCAATAAATCACCTAAGGTCTGCGGTTATTACAGGTCTACACTGAGTCCGAGGCCAAAAACATGTGCGCTGGAAACCGAGGAGCCAGGAGGTTTTATAATAGCCCCACATGGTTACAATTTGTTCTCCAAAGCTGACACAACAAATGGATATTTGCATACTCCATTGGGGTCCCATTCTAAAGTGTTCGCTACACTTGGTTCCCTTTGAAGAGTGTTTCGGTAACACGCTCTATCATTCTGTTAAAGTCTCAGTTGGTATATTCCAGGATGTGCGTAGTAAATCAAGTGTCCGTTTATCAAAAGTATAACTATTCAGTGTACTTGTACACGCAGACTTTGTGGAAGAGCAGATAACCGATCACTCCCATTTATGGAGCAGTTAGAAGATAACAGCATTGCTGTAAAGTCCCCCGAAGGATTATTTGGAACACTTTGTTTCATTTTTCTTAGTTTCCAGCAATGTTGCAATGAACACAGCCTTCTAGTCGGTGGAAATTGTCAGCTATCATTACCCAAAGCACAAAAAAATGGATAGCTCTATTCTTCTGCATTAATCTGGTTTTGCCTCAAACCTGCGTGGAAAGCACGGCTAGTATTTACAGTTCGTGTAACGAGAACCTATGCATGGATCAAAGTTCTTAGTAGAGTCAATACCAGTTGTAGTTAAAGGGATGAAATTATCTTCATTTTCTATGTAAGAAATTACCACGTTGACGCTGTGTTGGAATAGGCAGGATACCCAGTCGTCTATCTATCACTACTAGCGATTGAAGCAGAGCAAAGCTATGAATAAACAAAAAGGAAGGCGCCGGTTGTTTTCTTGTTGTCAATAGATTACACAACTTTACAATTGTTACAGACTATTAGCTCTGACAGTTCTATTTGGTTTACACAGATCAGCTTCTATCACATTCTGGTATGCACTTTTTCCAAAAGGGCCGGTAGTTTCTCGTTCCTGTGAGCAACGTTATTTTGAGCGAGTTGAACAGATCCTCTAGACAACCTGTAGTAATGAGTGGCATAGCAACCAGTGATGTGGGCTTTCCAGCAGCAAACTCGCTAACTCGAGGTTGTTGTGCCATCAGCTGTTTCAGCAAGTTCAGTTGCGTTCGGTCGCTCGATGAGATGGCAGTTGGTTCGTCCTGCTTATGTGAACGCCATTAAAATTGAAACGGACAGAATAGTTGCACCAACTGTGTTCGAGAATACGGAGAGACGGTTGATTGTTGGCCTAAACTGGAAATAACACCACGTCGGTGCGGGTATGACTCTGGGCAGACATTTTGTGTCTGAGATCGTTCGTTTTGATGATTCCCTTTGAGTTGCGAAAGCAGGCACATATCGTTTTTTCCGATTCGTTTGAATTGGTTTGCTGTTTTTTCATCCTTCACTATGCTTTACTGAAGTTTTCGAGAGAGTCAGTTGCTAAAAAAGCTTTTCTGGTGTTCGCTTATTTCATTTGTGGCTCAATGCAGATGCAAATAGGTTTGGCTGTGGAAAACTCGGATTTAGTCAAACTACCTTCTTGTGCCACTGGAGCAAAACTAACGACCTGAAAAATAGTGAACACAAATTGCTACTTCACGATGAACCTAATGATTCAGTCTGTCATCGTTAAGCCAGTGTGTGTGTATTTGAAGAAATTAATCTGTTGTCCTGATCAATTTTGTGAACTAAATATAGGTTTAGCTAAACAATGTTAAACAAACCAGGAAGTGAATCAAAGGGTACTATATCGCTGAAACTTGAAACATCATCAACAAGGTAGTTATGTGATAAAGTTTGGACGAATTTATTTTGCCCTTTAACAACTTTACTCTTAAGAGGATTACTGATGAGTAGTCGGGGATTTGGTTTATTTTCAAGTTGACCATCACTCACATTTGATCGCAGCGTTCGCATTCAGATAGACTTTGCAGCCAGCCTCTTTCGAAAAGAAGCACTAGACTCGAGTTTCGCTCTCATTAGAGCTCGTCAGTAGTGCATATCCTTGCCACGGCCGGGATGTCAGTTTATGTTGGAACAAACCGATTACGTCTTTGTAAACAGATCCTCCAGAATTAAGTCGACTACCTATCGTTCATAACAAAACAAGTTCCTAAAAAAGCCCATGCGACATACGTACACCATATTCACGGTTAGCAATAAAATCTTACAGCAATTCAAACGGTGTGCGAAAGAGGACGTCAATAGAAAGAAGAATCAATAACGGGCTTTTCAATCTGCTGTTGAATAAGTTCGTACTGAGTGTAATCTTATTGACCTCGACTGACACCGTTTATCTCAATTTGTCGACATGAACTGATTGCCGTCTCAAATAAACGATTTAAAGCAAGTGTTAGTGTTCAGTTATAAGCCTTTGTCCATTTGTACAGATTGTGTTGTGAATATATTTAAGTGATAATTGACCTTATTTATTTTCCAAATCTCTCTAATTTGCCTGTTCACTCATCGTCTCTGTGAGTATGGTTGTTGGTGTCGAATTTCGTGATTGCCCGACCGGTTGTATGATAAGCTTTCAAAAAATATGGGTGTATGGATTCTATGGAGTTGCTTTGTTTTCATGTCCACTTGACCTTAACCAACAGATCGTGCTTCTTCACCTCGTTCGTACAGGTTTTCCAAACAAAGATAAATTCTTGATCAATCTGCAACGACATCTCCAACCACGATTTGTGTTCAGCACTCCCCAACAAGGACAGCTAAATTGTCCACTGTTGGGACGGACAGCATTTTGTGTTATGACGCTCAGTCGAATTAAGTGCGACAAAGAGTCGGAAGCGTCAAACTAGTCGCGCACGAAAAATTTATACAGGGATCTCTTGCAAACCGTTCACAACATATTTACTTATAACAGACGATCTCTACCTTGCATTCTCTTGTGCCGAGTAAACGATCATACAGGTTTGAAGGATCACAAATAAAGGTAAACGGCAATGCTATTCCCAAGAGAATTCGCTCAAAGCGTGTGACAAAAACAAATTTAAATCATTCAATATTTGCTGTCCTACAAAAGTATTACACGTTCACTGGGATATTGTCGGAATGCAGGGGAATAGATAAGAACCGGATAAAGATTGTTCGAAGTCAAGAAATTTCGATTAATAGGGAACCTTATCTGATCTCAGGACCAAGTCATGAAAAGTACTAAAAAGAATAGGGTTATACTTTAAGGAAGGTTGTGCACTTAAATACAATGTTGGTAACCATAAAATAAGTGATCAGAGGTGGTTTACAACTGTCTGCCTAATGTGGCAAATGTCTCTTGTTCACGCTGCAAATGCGTGACATGAACCAACAATTCCAAGTGTTAGATCCCAAAACGCAGTCAAATTTACATTACGTATTCAAAGTTGCATTGGGTCACACAGAGCAGACAAAACCTCTCCTACTGAATAAGTTTCAAGCCAGTTTTCCTGGTCGTCTGTAGATCATAGTTTAGCTTGCAAACGTGAATTTTGAAGGTGGCTGGTAAACGGATTTATGTTTATCTGTGATCCGTTCTGAAGTTTATGAATTGAGATGTCGGATTCGATCTGATAACTCTAATGTACTAATGTATTCTGAGAAGACTAAATCAAGTTCTAGTCCACCAAAATGTTGCCTGTAGGGAGGTAAATTGTACCAGTTATCCTTATATTAATTAAAACTGTTTTCTTTGTGGATACGTTCCTTGGGGGAGGACAGACGATTTTTCAAAGGATCTTGCTATCACAGGCCATTATATCTGTTCCATGTGTACATGCGTTCGTATGCAGTCGGCAATAAATCTGTAACCAATTAGTGCGTTACAAGTAATTCCGCCTCAGTACACTTTCTGGCACCTTCTTTCCTGTTTTTAAGTAATAATGCATAATGGTAAGCATTTATCTGACACCCTTTCATTCTTGGTAAACTGAAGCGGCAATTCACGGAGATGACTACAACGAGACGATAAATACTGCCCTATGTATATGCTATTCCGCCTCAACGGTTTCCTAATAAATCGTCTAAATTTTACTGGATTCAGGTAAATTTATACTTTGTTCAAGGCATCTCTCATATCTGTCATTGAACAACACACCCCAGCATCTTGTGTACATGTATATGAGAAAGTACACCTGCTTTGGGTTCAGCTGATTACTGCAAATTGGTCAGTATTTCGTTATGGATGAGTCGCATTCTTTTGACTGGAGAGCTGTATGCTGGAACATCGTCCTTCTGGAAGGTTTCGTCCCATTTCGCGTGCAACTTGACAAGTCTGTTTTGTGTCGACTTGAGTAGTGTTACTTTCTTTGCCATCCAGCTCAATCACCTGTTTTTGCATATCCATCACCAACCAACCTGACAGAGCAAATTCAGTCTTTGTAAAAGCCATATAAGAAGGAGCCTCACAAGACGGTTATTCAGGCTGAATTTCTCGACTGACTATTTCTTCTGCAGCGTAGTGTATAAACGCCATAAGCGTCACGGAACTACAAATAACATACTTACACTGATTGCGAGCCATTAGTCCCTAGATCATAAATCTATATGAACGGTGTCTGGCTTCTGCTGTATGTAGGCCATTTGGCTGGAATAATCCCATCAACAACTTGTTTTCATGTCAAGTCTATACAAAGAATATAGGCCAAAACACCAACCATGGGGACCGCTAGTTATTGACGAATTACCCGAAGTGGCGAACTGAGATAGATCTGGCCTGAATAACCAGTTGCTTACAAGTTCTTCTAATACTGAATTTCCAGTGGAGTTCAAGGATATTTCGACTCTATTGGTGGAAAAGACCCATCAGCTACAATGAATTAAACAAGAAGGATGTCTAAGACGAATTTGTCGTTGTTCACTTGATTCATCGTATTTCGCTGCTGAACTGTTTCGTTATTCCATCGTGAGTGAAGACGGGGAAATATTCGCGGAACCTTTCCAATAAGCTCCTGCTCGCACAGACAACATAAGTGATTCCGCTGGAACAACTGCGTGGGTATACACAGAACGAGGCAGCTGAAACAAATACCCTGTCTTAAAGGCGTGGGTACAAAGCCGGATGGAAAGTAAAATGAACGCTTAGGAACTCATGCGGAATAGATTTGACTAGCCGACACACATGCTCTTCTTTTGAGCTAGATGCGGTTGATCTCTTTCAGTCCACTGTCGAACGATGTTGTCTGTAAGCCTTTCTGGGTGACCATTTAGTACGAATATTGTATTTTTGAATACGATTTCTTCAGCAGTGGTTTCCGTACAATATTCTTACCGCTACGGTGTCAGTTGCCGAGGTTCCTTTCCGTAATAATTTTTGCACAATTGCTGGGCTGAATGTAATCATAGTTCCAAATACCCTTTTATCTATAGCGGTCTGAAGTAGGACATCAGAACAGCAGCACACAGGCACATCCCGAAGAACCGGTTAATTGTTCGCGTCATTCCCCAACGAATGTTGCAAGTGTGCTGAGGGAAATTTGGTTGATATGACAGTCGAATCTGTTATTTTCGAACACGCATGCGGCTTCATCCACATACTTCTTATAAAAGCTGTATTGAGTTGCAGATTATCTCAGTTGTTTATTTCCCAGGTTATGACCGGTAATACCTGACTGTTTACAGCGCTGCTCTTAATAAAACAGAAATGCAAACTGTGGTATCCTTCAACAAAACGTTTCTAACTGAAGAAGAATTAAGGGCATCGGAATAAAATATGAACCGCCCAATTCACCTCGGCTCTTTGATTGCGTTCACAGGATCAAGATAATCTCGTAGGTTATGAGATACTTGATTCTAATCGTTTTGTCGATGCGATGGAAGCAGTTCGTCCAATCGAGAGCGATGGAGCATAGGATTTTGTCCAACACTGACTGGATCAGCCTTCACCTGATAAGAATTTCAGAACCAACTGTTCATGCGGTATCTTGGTTACACTCTAAAATTGACCTGACTGATTTCATTAACCCATCCATTTTCTGTTTACCTCGTTGATGATTCCTTTGTAAAATTTTGACATAACTATAAAGCATTTACACTGACGATGGATAATTGAATACGACCTTGTTCGCCATACAGTTTTCCCTGAATTTTTGGGGTTTCATACTGATAGGTTTGTCGTTGCTCATGCTAATTTTTAATCACTTTTAATAAACTTTCCGTTATCAACTCCACTGTGTAGTAGTAGAAAGGTATAATTTGGTTTTCATTAACAGCCATTACTTCATGGTAGTTATTCTTGTTCACGTAAGAGAGCTCTTGGTCTTAAATGGCGTAGACTGTTTGCAGATGGCGGATGATTATTTGATGAACTCATTCTTGGTCATTTTTGTTGCCATACATACTGCTGCCCACCTCCCGAGGTGTAAAAAATAGCTGAGTCAGCAACCAGAGACATGTTTTCCCCAGGTACATCTCGGGCAAGTCGAGTCACATTTGTTCGTCCTTTTGAAAGCATACAATTCTTCATCGGTTGTAGCACATTGGAGAACAGAAAATGAATACGGGGTGTTGGTCAGCCTTTTCACTCAATTCCTCCGTTTAATTTTAGGATGTAGCTGCAATTCCAGCTTGTCAAAACTAATCTGAAACTTCACCTGGTGGTACACAACGCCGTCTTCGTTTCACAAAGAATCGGACCATCATTAAAAAAGGCTTAAACTGTGTTTTTGACCCAGCCACGCAAATGTTGCATATCAAGAAATAAACTACGATAGCGCAGCCTGAATGCGCGCATCCGGCGTGTCTCCACAAATGTCCATGTGTGTCCCAATTGCCGTTCATACTGCATGTTCTATGTGTTAGACTGGGTGCCAGCACCATCGTTAATGTAGTTTAGTGCAGTGTACTCAGTCAGAGACAGAAGCCATTTTCTGTGCAAAGCTCATTATTAAACGTCAAAACTAGTGCTGCTGATTGACGTTATTAACCGGAATTGAATTAGTTTAACAGCACATCAGTTTACACACATCATCAAAGGGCACATACAAACGTTAACAAAAGCTTCACGAACAGAGCTACACTAATGAAACAACCCACGTACACACAAACCGGAATGACCTAATCTTGTCAGTTGGTATGGTAAAACTTATTCATGTGAGTATGCAGAAGAGCAAACTGACAGATATACGCCACAGAGTAATGCAGTGACTATATGAGTTTTTGAATTGGCGAAATTCACATGTGATGAAATGGAGAATTCAAAACGTTTACAGAAATTTCACCATGACATTTTTCCGCTGGAAAGATGATCGAAAATCACTGTGCGTTATGAACATGGGATTTACACAATTAGTCACTATGGAGGTAAAATACCCTGGCATAAATGGTATACATAATTTGGTGATGTGAGTTATACATTACGCGGTGAATACGCGAGTCTGCGTATCAAACCTGGGGACTCGTATTAATGTCACGTGTATAGCAGATACCACGCATTTATAGATTGTACTCTTCACCCGGACACCAGGTGGTACAAAGATGTCTAGGATTTCACATTCTGATTGGTTTGTTTGTTTGATTATGAGCGTATGAAATCCATTTTTTTCAGCAATGAGTTATACTATTCCGGAGAAAAGGCGGCTCTAGGAGTAACGAAATTTCTCCCGATCTACCCATTGAGGTCTATGCTTCTCCTTTCTCAATTTGACTGTGGGTCACAAACATATACACCCGCAACGAATGTTGTACCACCTTTGAAAATAAAGATGACAGGTTTTATGTCTGGGGAAATTGTGTCCCTCACCTTATTAATAATGCCGTTGTACCAATGCATTAAAACAGTGTACGAAAGACCAAGAATATGGCATAGTTGATAGCAGAAAAGGTTTATATCACAGACAGTTTACTTTCCCCGTAGACTTCAGTCGGTACCGGTGACTGAAGGGTTTTCTCTGGCAAAACGCCGGCCCGAGGTTTTATCGCTTCTAATTGTAGGTCTGGAAAGATCAGGAATATTAGCAACAACTAATCGTGCAGCGTAGTGGTCTCTCGGGAAAGTGAGTGGCATGCGATCTTGTATTCTGCACAGTGTCTCACGCAATTCTGAGCTTCTTTAAGCCAGTCAAATTGGTCTTTGGGGAAAAGACAGTGAAAAAGCCGGCATGACAGATCACGTGGTTGCCAAAATGACTATACTGCTGTTATTCCAGTAAAATGTGATTACCCATTTGATAGACCGACGTGACTTTTCATCACTTATATTTTCGTTTTCCCCCCCTGTTTTTTCTACACCTGTGTCAGTTACGCAGCATTCTACGACAACACTCGATGTACACATTAAATTCTCCAACAGAAAAGAAATCCCATTAGGACCAACAACGAAAGATCCTTCAAAATTAACGGGTGTGGCCACGGTAGTGCTGTTAAACCGAAAGTACAGAATAGATATCCTGCCGACTCACTCATTAAGGAGCTGAACCTATAAACCAGTTCCCAACTTCACTTGTACAAAAACATACAGGGAACAGGATCGGCCATTAAGACGAACACTTTAGACTAGCTGCAGTTGTTTACCCCAACGGTTCTCTCCATCGTTAATTCTTGCAGCTTTCTGATACTGTAACTTCAGTCCGGTACTCGTCTCTGCCAGAAATTTCATGTCGGAAAGCGGTAGTCATTTTGGCAACCACGTGATCTGTCATGCCGGCTTTTTCACTGTCTTTTCCCCAAAGACCAATTTGACTGGCTTAAAGAAGCTCAGAATTGCGTGAGACACTGTGCAGAATACAAGATCGCATGCCACTCACTTTCCCGAGAGACCACTACGCTGCACGATTAGTTGTTGCTAATATTCCTGATCTTTCCAGACCTACAATTAGAAGCGATAAAACCTCGGGCCGGCGTTTTGCCAGAGAAAACCCTTCAGTCACCGGTACCGACTGAAGTCTACGGGGAAAGTAAACTGTCTGTGATATAAACCTTTTCTGCTATCAACTATGCCATATTCTTGGTCTTTCGTACACTGTTTTAATGCATTGGTACAACGGCATTATTAATAAGGTGAGGGACACAATTTCCCCAGACATAAAACCTGTCATCTTTATTTTCAAAGGTGGTACAACATTCGTTGCGGGTGTATATGTTTGTGACCCACAGTCAAATTGAGAAAGGAGAAGCATAGACCTCAATGGGTAGATCGGGAGAAATTTCGTTACTCCTAGAGCCGCCTTTTCTCCGGAATAGTATAACTCATTGCTGAAAAAAATGGATTTCATACGCTCATAATCAAACAAACAAACCAATCAGAATGTGAAATCCTAGACATCTTTGTACCACCTGGTGTCCGGGTGAAGAGTACAATCTATAAATGCGTGGTATCTGCTATACACGTGACATTAATACGAGTCCCCAGGTTTGATACGCAGACTCGCGTATTCACCGCGTAATGTATAACTCACATCACCAAATTATGTATACCATTTATGCCAGGGTATTTTACCTCCATAGTGACTAATTGTGTAAATCCCATGTTCATAACGCACAGTGATTTTCGATCATCTTTCCAGCGGAAAAATGTCATGGTGAAATTTCTGTAAACGTTTTGAATTCTCCATTTCATCACATGTGAATTTCGCCAATTCAAAAACTCATATAGTCACTGCATTACTCTGTGGCGTATATCTGTCAGTTTGCTCTTCTGCATACTCACATGAATAAGTTTTACCATACCAACTGACAAGATTAGGTCATTCCGGTTTGTGTGTACGTGGGTTGTTTCATTAGTGTAGCTCTGTTCGTGAAGCTTTTGTTAACGTTTGTATGTGCCCTTTGATGATGTGTGTAAACTGATGTGCTGTTAAACTAATTCAATTCCGGTTAATAACGTCAATCAGCAGCACTAGTTTTGACGTTTAATAATGAGCTTTGCACAGAAAATGGCTTCTGTCTCTGACTGAGTACACTGCACTAAACTACATTAACGATGGTGCTGGCACCCAGTCTAACACATAGAACATGCAGTATGAACGGCAATTGGGACACACATGGACATTTGTGGAGACACGCCGGATGCGCGCATTCAGGCTGCGCTATCGTAGTTTATTTCTTGATATGCAACATTTGCGTGGCTGGGTCAAAAACACAGTTTAAGCCTTTTTTAATGATGGTCCGATTCTTTGTGAAACGAAGACGGCGTTGTGTACCACCAGGTGAAGTTTCAGATTAGTTTTGACAAGCTGGAATTGCAGCTACATCCTAAAATTAAACGGAGGAATTGAGTGAAAAGGCTGACCAACACCCCGTATTCATTTTCTGTTCTCCAATGTGCTACAACCGATGAAGAATTGTATGCTTTCAAAAGGACGAACAAATGTGACTCGACTTGCCCGAGATGTACCTGGGGAAAACATGTCTCTGGTTGCTGACTCAGCTATTTTTTACACCTCGGGAGGTGGGCAGCAGTATGTATGGCAACAAAAATGACCAAGAATGAGTTCATCAAATAATCATCCGCCATCTGCAAACAGTCTACGCCATTTAAGACCAAGAGCTCTCTTACGTGAACAAGAATAACTACCATGAAGTAATGGCTGTTAATGAAAACCAAATTATACCTTTCTACTACTACACAGTGGAGTTGATAACGGAAAGTTTATTAAAAGTGATTAAAAATTAGCATGAGCAACGACAAACCTATCAGTATGAAACCCCAAAAATTCAGGGAAAACTGTATGGCGAACAAGGTCGTATTCAATTATCCATCGTCAGTGTAAATGCTTTATAGTTATGTCAAAATTTTACAAAGGAATCATCAACGAGGTAAACAGAAAATGGATGGGTTAATGAAATCAGTCAGGTCAATTTTAGAGTGTAACCAAGATACCGCATGAACAGTTGGTTCTGAAATTCTTATCAGGTGAAGGCTGATCCAGTCAGTGTTGGACAAAATCCTATGCTCCATCGCTCTCGATTGGACGAACTGCTTCCATCGCATCGACAAAACGATTAGAATCAAGTATCTCATAACCTACGAGATTATCTTGATCCTGTGAACGCAATCAAAGAGCCGAGGTGAATTGGGCGGTTCATATTTTATTCCGATGCCCTTAATTCTTCTTCAGTTAGAAACGTTTTGTTGAAGGATACCACAGTTTGCATTTCTGTTTTATTAAGAGCAGCGCTGTAAACAGTCAGGTATTACCGGTCATAACCTGGGAAATAAACAACTGAGATAATCTGCAACTCAATACAGCTTTTATAAGAAGTATGTGGATGAAGCCGCATGCGTGTTCGAAAATAACAGATTCGACTGTCATATCAACCAAATTTCCCTCAGCACACTTGCAACATTCGTTGGGGAATGACGCGAACAATTAACCGGTTCTTCGGGATGTGCCTGTGTGCTGCTGTTCTGATGTCCTACTTCAGACCGCTATAGATAAAAGGGTATTTGGAACTATGATTACATTCAGCCCAGCAATTGTGCAAAAATTATTACGGAAAGGAACCTCGGCAACTGACACCGTAGCGGTAAGAATATTGTACGGAAACCACTGCTGAAGAAATCGTATTCAAAAATACAATATTCGTACTAAATGGTCACCCAGAAAGGCTTACAGACAACATCGTTCGACAGTGGACTGAAAGAGATCAACCGCATCTAGCTCAAAAGAAGAGCATGTGTGTCGGCTAGTCAAATCTATTCCGCATGAGTTCCTAAGCGTTCATTTTACTTTCCATCCGGCTTTGTACCCACGCCTTTAAGACAGGGTATTTGTTTCAGCTGCCTCGTTCTGTGTATACCCACGCAGTTGTTCCAGCGGAATCACTTATGTTGTCTGTGCGAGCAGGAGCTTATTGGAAAGGTTCCGCGAATATTTCCCCGTCTTCACTCACGATGGAATAACGAAACAGTTCAGCAGCGAAATACGATGAATCAAGTGAACAACGACAAATTCGTCTTAGACATCCTTCTTGTTTAATTCATTGTAGCTGATGGGTCTTTTCCACCAATAGAGTCGAAATATCCTTGAACTCCACTGGAAATTCAGTATTAGAAGAACTTGTAAGCAACTGGTTATTCAGGCCAGATCTATCTCAGTTCGCCACTTCGGGTAATTCGTCAATAACTAGCGGTCC
>QNGE01005111.1:4881-49013 GCA_008508345.1 Paragonimus westermani | reverse complement strand
CAATACACTCAGAGGTAGGCGGTAACAGAAGTTAGACCCGTTAGAGGATTCACCAACGAATGCGAATCTTTCAAACCAGCGAGTTCAAGACCAACAGGGCTGTTGAGACGCCTGTGTCCTGATGCCAGGCGCCAGTGACCAACTTGGTTCATGGGCCCTTTAAGCGGAGTTCATCCATTCAAGATATCCGGAGCACCTTGCATAATAGCTGGAGGTGGTGATCACCGGTGTGGTTTGTACGCTCTGACTCAGGGTTGTCCATGGGTTTCGGAGACTGTGGATTTCTGAACACCATACGAACAGTACGCCAGGTGGAAGGCATACTGTCCAGAAGACTATGTGCTCCTGTCGGAGCACCCGAAACCCCCTCGCGGCAGGGTAAAGTATGCCACGCCTTACTGCCATCAAAGAATTTACACGTGACTCTACAGAAGTCTTGGTTATCGACCGTGGATCTACCATGCCCTAGTAGTACTACCGGTGATTTTCTGTGACTGCTTATTGGCTGGGAGAATCCCGCTTATTTCACAAACAGCCTCACGCGGAAGGCTGTCTCTTAGTAGGCAACCTTGGGACAGTCTCGATGGCACCCGAGTACCGATGGTAGTAGACGTCAGTCCAGGGACAACAGTTCATTATTAACACAATCCAAGTACCTGAATCTTCCCGTCTCTTGAATGCAAACGTGAATTCCAGGATGAGTTTGGCCGCTGTCGTGTGATAGCCCATTGGATGCGATATTCAGAAAGTGTGGAAAACCACATCAAAACTTATCCAGGGACTTACCAATGCGCTTCGTAAAAATCCAACAGTGTGGACTCTGGTGTAGATGATAGGTACCTACTTACCCCATTGTACGAATAGACGTAACATCCTACTTCTAAAAGTGAAAAATGGAACGGGGTAAAATTTGTACTTGATTTCCAGATTAATAAACTGATAATTGTCAGTAAGTTTGTAAACATTTAAGAATCTCTCATTAAGCTAACATAGCTGGTGGAAAAGCACAGCTTCCCTTAATAGATATCGTCCGCTTGGTCAGTTCACGTTTGCGTTTGTTGCAAAAAATTCCATAAAAAAGGGAATTGATAATAAAGATAATTTAGCACCTCATTAATATAGTCTGGTTAACCCAAGCTACATCTGTTATACTCTAGTACCTTTCTAGAAAGCCGCCATAGTGATGATTTTGAAATAACCCATGTGTCTCATCCCATCTGAGTGTCAGGTTTCCGAACTTAAGTTTTACTATGGCAACATTAGGTCACGCACCTACCTTTTAGGCCAAAAACCATAATGTTAAGCCCGGTGATAATATTTCAATTCCAGTGCTTTCGGCTCTGAGCCCTCCGCTTCACTCTTAAGGAGTGCATTAATACATTATTAATTTCCAGCATAGTATTTGAAGAAGCCGCGTAAATTTCACATTTTAGTGAAAGTGTTGCCAAAATTAGACCATCCACGTACTACCTGAAAGAAGACCGACCATCAGTGTCATAATTAAAACTGTTTTCCGGGAACCACTCCTATAGAATGCTTGCAGTAAGTTTCACCGCCGATGTTTGATTGTAATTTGAACAGGAGTATTTCTTGCAGAAACCATCTAGACTATCTGTGATTATATAATGAAGTAAGGACGTGATGAACAATTCGTTTTGCTGTATCTCTTTGAAGAAAATAGAACTGTACAGGTTGCAGCAGAGCGCGCCACGGAACAAATCGAAAAACTCAAGAATTGTTGATGAGTGACACTACAAGCGGCTGCTAGCCTCCACATAAGTGTCGTGCTTGGATCGACAGCCGGCTTGATGATATATCACGTAGTCAGTGTCATATGCATCTGTAGTAGAAGCAGTTATGAAGGCATTTTGAAGCCGCTTTGTATAACTCATTCGTCCGAGTGTGACGAACACTCTGATTGTACTGAAAAAGATGTTCCAGAGAGAAGCTATTAAATACCTGCGCAAGGCGGCATTTCTGTGTAAGCACGTTGCCAATCTTACAGAGGACATTCACTTCAAAATGCTCGTCAGCTGTCTTTCACTGAATATGTGAGTAAACAACTGTTAAAGACTTCCTAGGTAATATTCAAACAACAATGGCTTAAAAGTTTGGACAACATTCCACTGTTCTTCAAAGGGAAGCTGTTTTATATCTTAACTAAGGATCAGTATGGTTGGTAGATTAGCATGTTTTGTTATAGACACCAAGATGTTCGTCAAATGTTACACGCATTTATATCAATGCTTGTTTCTTCAACCATGTTTATTTGTGTGTGGAATTCGCTGAGTGTCTAAACACATAATAGTTAATTGTTTCTCGGTCCCTTCACGATGTACAGAAATGTCAAAGTTAAACTGATGAGATTTGGCATCAGATGCCATATTTGACGCGTCCATATAAATTGGCAGATCAATAAATTCAGAACAAAACAACTTTCACATTGTTTTGACCTTACGTGTCATCTATCCGTTGATGAACCAAAACGCGCGAATGTCGTGCCAGTTCAGACCACTTTTCACAAACCGCTCGCAGTTTATAGCCACCGCTGATTTCTGCAGTTCTCCTATTGCCATTAAGTACTTCAGCAGACTACCTCAAACACATTGTGTTTTCCGGCACCCCTGAGGTGTAATTAAACTGGATAAATGTTATACGATATACCACATATGACGAATCAAAGGTGTTGCAATAGCAGAATATCGTTCCGTCACGTTTATTAGCATGAGTTATGCTAAAAGTTGTAAACGAAGGCTAAACTGGGGTGTTCATAACCACCTACCTAGTTGTAGACCCCACTATCGCGTACGTTTACATCGTATTACTAATACCTAAACACATGTGGTCGAACGCTAACTCAGGTCACCTGTGGACTTTGACATCATGGCCATCAGGCGTAAACAGAAAGATGTGTCGTTTGTGAGGTGAGTTGTGACAAAACCTATAGATATTTGCGGCCACGCAAGGGTCAAAGTTGGAACTAGAGGTTCCAGGTACACTTCGTCTTGCTGTAAAAAACATTTGTTTGAAACTACCACAGGCAATGCAGCAATACGGAAACTGTTTTTAAATTTTGACTAAGGTCTTCCAATTTACAGATAATAGTGCCGTACTGGAGTGATCATTTCGAAGCACTGAGTCAGTGCACGGTTGAATCCTGGTGAAAATATGAAAGGCAATTTGGCGTGGATTGAATTAGCCTGACAGGCACTAAGCTCAAGGCGCACAGACTAATAGCTGTGTGTGATAAAACGGAAGCAGCGAACTACTGCAATCAAACATAGTTTGGCTAGATAGTCTCTTTAATTTTTTGTATACAAATTGCACCTTCTTCACAAATGGTTACATTTGCCATACGTTACACTCTTGCTTTTAGTATAAAAAGGCGATCTCATTACCTCTATTTGTGCATCCTTTCACACAATACGGTTATCAGGTGGTTTCTAATACAGTTTGGACAGGTTCATTGTCATCCAATAAATATTTCGTGTATCACTTTGAACATATTTTCAAAACTGAGTGATGGGCACTTCTATAAAGTTAGTCGTGAGATTCGTAAACTGACACAAGCTCTTTCTGACCATCTTCAGAATTTTCCAATCAAGATGAAATAACAAACGTCACCTAAAATCCATAAAATGTTCATTCGTATTTTAGGTCAATTCTCTCATAGCCTAACACATTTTGCGATCAGCATATTGTTCCTTTGTTATCGTCTGTCTAAATTACCGCTCATGAATTTTACACTCCAGGTTGGACAGTAGGTCCAACTGTTATTTATTCTCAAACTTCAGCTATTTTGGCATCTATTGACAAATCAAACACAGACTGATGGTTGGCTCCAAATAAAAACTACGTTTTTCATCAATCGATGATTGAAATTACAGATGGTTGAGTGCTCGGATAAACGATAACAGAAGCACATTTGTTGTTTGCAGGCTCACACACTTCGTCTTCGGTGCATGCTACCGACGTCTATGGTTCACTGACATGTTACGATAGACAAGAATGATGGGCTTAAAATTGATTAGGACGACCAATGAAAGGTAGAGAACACATAATCCTCGTGGCATGTGCTGAATTCAGCAGGATAGCTATTGATTCCTCGTTTGTCGTCGCTTGAAAATATACAAGACATTCGTTGTGTTTACTCATCTCCAATCTCTTGGTTGTCACAGTGTAAGTCAAAAAAATCTTAGTTATCAACAGCTTGCCTTCCATGTGCACATGGGACTCAACTGAATCTCAGTTCCACACTCATAAATCTTCGATTATATTCCTCACAGTTCGTTACCTATCTTGGTCGCAAAAGCAGTCACAATTCATCCGATTACTTCTGACAAAACTTCCTCAAAATGTAGATTCCAGGTAAGCTTTTAATGTAACAGGTTGATGATAGGACGAAGAGTAACGTTACAGTCTAAGTGTATAATATTAATGAATTTCAGATTTACCAACCCTCGTTCTACTACATTTCATCACTGAAACTCTGGTTCTTGCTATTTGGTTAACAGAGGTTGTACTTTCCTGAATTATTCTTGGGAAACCGGCAAATTCAAGGTGATCCGGTCAAAATGTGCTTTAGAATAGCTGGGCGTGGTAGCCTGTCTCTTGTCCGGAACATTCTACTGCCTTTTTATTGGCAGTTGTGACATGTAGTCTAGAAGCACCCGGTCTCAAAGATGTATGGTAATTTGCGTTAGACCAGCACGGTGAACTGCTGAGAACCCCCAGACAGATTGTGTCACGATAGTTGGTCTTTTGCTCTGACAACCTTAGCGGTGGTACGTGTAATACATCTGAAGAACTAACACGATTTCCCCGTCAATTAGCTCATCGAGAAACAGTGGCTTTCAATAGCGCACATGCTTGTGCAAAAACAACTCATGAAACTTATAACCTACTTACGTGCAGCGTTGCATGCCACGTTTGGTCAGTAATACTGCCAAACATTAAGACAATTCTCCATTCACGCCTTCGATAGATAACTAGAGTTCACCCAGTTCAGAGTGACTTAATGGTATGACTACTGCTCACTGTCATCCAGATGTTCTCGCTGAACTATATCCACATCCACCGCCTGTGACTGTTGAGGTAGTGACAGCAATCTTACTGAAACATCTTATACCATATACAGTAGGGAGTTTGAATAGGAAAACCCGACTAGAACTGTATATATTGTATGCGATTTTTAATATCCAAAATGGTTTATATGAAAGTTAACATGACGGTTACAAATTGTAATGACACTATCATCACCTCGTGACAGACGGAACTTAAACGGTGAATCATTTCTGAAGCCAAATTTACCTCAGTTCAAGTAATTTAACTGCAACAACCTGTTTCTGAGATGCAGTCTTTTGTTCATTGTTTTGTAAAAGTTAGCTATTTATCGTGTTTTTTTGTATGCACAAGCTTTGTTAACCTGTCGTATAACGTATTTCGAAGTTTTACCACATAAGCGTGCTATCCCCCTATGGGGCAGAATGAATTGAAACTATACTACGGTATCACGCAATGTCTTCTGCTAAATGTTTTGAAATTTTTCGATGAAATCGGACGTGATGGCGGTGCACCAGTAAATATATGGTGAACAACTATCGCAAAGTCTGTTTAACATTGTTTGTTCCGTTTCTCAATGCGGACTGTGGCAAAATCGGTACAATACACTATGGTGTTCATATTTCTGCTCAAGGGACTGGGATGTCTACTATACTGAGGCACGAACATTATTTTGTACTCAGCTCCTAAATCTTTGTTCAATAGCAAGATGACTACTGACAATAACCATTAGAAAAGCTGGACCAACTGTTTCTATATGCTATCACGATGACTAACTGAAGTCAACAAACTGTCCTTGAAGCTCGTAAGACAACGTTCTCAAAATGAACCCCGTATCTTCCTACGCTGCCAATGGACAAACAGGCATACGATGAGTGGCCAAACCTGTGGTCAACTTAACGTAACCTAAGCTGAACTGCGTCAGCACGCGGCTACTGTGTAGATCTACACAGTTATCTTAACCCTGCGGGACATTGAAAATAAAGCCAGTAAACCATACGTGCTGGACTTCGGCGAACGGTTTGCAACAATTGGCTAATGCTCATTTCCACAACCAGAGCTTCAAATCTAATCCCTTGATTTTCACAGATAATCACAGTGGCGCCTCAAGGTCTCATCAACTTCTTTTAATAAAATGAAAAACGCTGTGCTACTCGTCTGAGTTTATCGTTTGAATTTACCGTACCACGTACTGTGGACATCAGACGAAACGGACTCAGTGTAAAACAGATTCGTAGTTGTTTAGAACTAAAACACCAGGCTGATGTCAATAAACTGAGAGGATTTCTATAACTATTTATTTGAGTGTATTACTGGAGCGGACATTTTGACTTCGTCTCCAAACCGACGGTGAGCATTCACGGGCGGCCATTTATTCGACTACTTGTTCACTCAATGTCTAACACGTTAATCTGTATGCTGTCATGCCAGCGATATTGAGCAATGTATGTTCTCGTTCTGTGTCGACAGCGCATGGGCGGCGGATAACTATTCAGCCTGTTTGTGGTGGGCTAGCTGTTGCTAGACGTTCGTAATGCGGAAAAGTGTGGCTGGTCTTTATTTCGTGTGAGTCATGTGAGCCCAGAATGAGTGGCTGAACTGAAGTTGACAAGACGCTAACGACGTTACCAAAATTGGTTTATACTCTCAGATGCTTTAGAAAGTTAATATAAAATTGTCGCTGTCTTTACTAGATGTCTCCGACGCGCTGGGGTATGTCACATACAGTGTTCTTGTTCATCCCAATCTTTCGGTCCGGTCGAAACAACCATTTTGTAATTTGTAAATACTTTCGAACGTGTGTTGTGCGCCGATGACTTCTTGTATGTAGGCTGAAAGATTCTCACAACACGAACCAGGTGGCTTTGAATACAGAAATAAATAGTACAGAAGAGTAACTATTAACCTGAAATCATGTCTTACATAATTAAACCTGTTGGAAATAGACAAGCTATCTTATCAACATCCACCTTGATGGTTGGGGGTATCTGAATAACTTCATTTCGCTCTAATAACTACTACCATTTTTAAAAATGTAATTAATTTAGTTAATTTTTTATGTAATTAGCAAGAATTACATGAAGAAGTGTTGAGGTCGCTTGCTAACTTACCATTGCGAATGCCTATATGGAGCATGTCACCATCGATCAAAACGGAATGAATACTGCGCGTTGGTTTTTAATAAGTGGCAAACGAGCTGAAATCGAAATGCTGATAAAGTGTCATGATCGATAACGGATTGTGAGTTTTCCATTGCAGTCATACTGACATGACCAAGTGAAACGATCTTACAACTGTCTTCACAGCTTCTTTGAGGCTGGAATCCTCTAAAGCACTTGGAACGGCATACTTCTTGCCCACTGAGAAACTCTTTGCCAACAAAGATTTGAAAATGATGGATATATTGATAAGCAAGTCGGTGGTGTAGCAATGCTTCTTGGGATGGTCAAAGGTAGACTGTCCGATTGTGTTGGCCATTCCTTGCCCTATAAACGTTGTTTCTCAAGACAATTTAACATTCGTTGCTTTTAATCATTTCATAAATCTTTCACACCAGTATGGTTCCACTCACCTAAATCTCTCTCACCTATAAAGAACAGTTAGATAACGCACTAGATATTCTCATTTCTAAACTGTTGGTTGGTTTGTTTATTGGAAAGCTACGAGGAGTGGAGAATACTTACAGTGATATTCATTTTTTCTTGCGGCTCACGAACGTGGTCTAATGTGAACACCTTTTCATCCAGCAAAGAAATTACTTAAAACTAAACCGCTAAAGTTTGAAGACGAGCTCCTGAGGAGTGTTCCGTTTATGAATGAGTATCCAGCCAGATTTGTTGGTCACTTTCCACTCGTATGATTAGTCCCCACCTCCTTGATCGTTCTTCTTTGGTAAAATGTGTCTTTCAAGCTATCTGCCAGTCCATCTTCAGTCGCACCGGAGGGAGGCGGAGTACATCACCAACCGGTCAACACAGACAATGACCTAACGTGGGTAGGCATTCTAACAGTCGTATGGAAATCTGGCGTTATCGATCACGAAAAGCTTAGTCGCAACAGGTCATGCGATTGACTTCGTCATTTTTCCATGGTCTCAATATGCAATACCGAAGGTAAGATGTTCGTGTTTTCGCAAGCACTTTTAAACAAACAACACGTACGATCTCTCTGGTGGTAGAAGGTGTCGATACAGTCAACCTCATTGCCGAGACACTGTAATCCTTTATCACACCGTGATTACACCCATGCGCCTGTGTTCAACTCAGCTTCGCCATCTTGCCGAAAACTTCCATCACTGAGTGTTTACAACACAATTTATTTGCCGAAAGTTGCTCAACAGGTACGGAATAGCTGATGACTATCCTCCTGGTCTTCAACTTTTAAAATACTTTTGTTACACCGACGCGTGGAAAACGTACGACGAATCCCGGTTATTTCGTCATGTTCATTCCAACTTGGTGTGCTTCAGTTTACCACTTCAACCAACTGAAATCTCGAATGGAAAGTTCAGTAGTTCACTCCCATGCTAGTACATATTGCCTGTGCAATCTATCTTTCGTGGTGACCCATCACTCATTACTGCAGTTAACATTACCTACACTGACCCCTTTTGGCATCCTGCTTGTCAGATTTCACCCAGACATATTTTGTTACTACTTAGAATGGCAGGCTGATGATTTTCGAAATCCAACTAGTGAAAGTCAGGGTTTTGGTTGGATTCGAACCAGCGACAGACACAGCATGCCTCAACGCGACAAGCGCTCCATCAGCTGAGCTACGAAGCCAAACCGGGAGCTCGGAGATTTCACATTTGGACTCTGTTACCCACCCGTCGCACTGTCACATATGGTATCCACCAAGCGATCCAGGGGATCGACTGCCTCAGCAGAATTTCGCAAACATTTCACGCTGGAACCCACCAACGTCACTGCTGAGTTAAGTAATCTACCACACTACTCATTAGTAATAAAAGTTATATGCTGAGCAGTGCCGTTGGTGGGTTCCAGCGTGAAATGTTTGCGAAATTCTGCTGAGGCAGTCGATCCCCTGGATCGCTTGGTGGATACCATATGTGACAGTGCGACGGGTGGGTAACAGAGTCCAAATGTGAAATCTCCGAGCTCCCGGTTTGGCTTCGTAGCTCAGCTGATGGAGCGCTTGTCGCGTTGAGGCATGCTGTGTCTTTCGGTGGTTTGAATCCAGCGGCAGCCTTGACTTTTCACAGTTGGGTCTCATCTGACACCGAATGGATTTGTTTATTTCATACACCGTTTATTGTGGGCACCGCATACACCCTAAGACATTTTTCCTAACGAAAATAAAGGCAAGCTGAAAGTAGTCACAAAATGTACAGAAAGGTGTGTGATGATTATGGTATCGTCAGTAGGAAGGATTCTTTTCGGATCGTTTACTGAGTGCCAACGAATCGATCAAAAATGGTGAGGTTTCGAATGTTGCTCGTTGTGGAAGCCATTAGCATCCGATTGCGCAACTCCAACCTGTGAGCTCAGAAGAAGTACGTGCGGACACTCAACCTTCCTTGACCCACAATCAATCAAGCCCACAATTTGGAGCAGTGACTGCCTAACTGATAACAAACACGCCGTTTTTCTTACTCGCCTTGGTTGCTGTTTTCATATTCGTTTTGTTGTAACTAGCCTGATGACCAAACACAAACGGAAGTAGTTGAGCGTTCAGATTTGATCATTCGGTCGTGCCTAATGTGAGGTCANGCTGTTCAACCAAACTATTCAACCATGCTACTTCGCTCTGTGATTTATAACCAATGTTGCTCGTATTCTGTGCAAAACGTCTTACACAACTGGAGTTCACTAAATAATCCGTACACAAGGTTACTCATCATTACGTCCTCTTCGTGATTTCGGATGGTGAATTCAGAATGCAACCTTCAAAGCAAGAGAGGGGAAGAGTAGTTTATAACGGTGGAAGAAGACGGAAATATCAGAACGGGTGCCAGCACTTAATCGATAGATACGAAATAGTACTGCCTATCCAAACGATCAAGGAGTAGAGAAAATTAACTTAGCCACATTGAAAAGACTCGTTTGTTCTGCTTGGAACAGACTGTTGGTTACGAATCGACTGTGAACGGTAATCAGAACGCAAATTTCTGCTTAAAAATAATTGTCACTTTATCACGCTTAGCATAAAAGCTGGTGCCTAAGCATACGCGATGTTGCATGAGAAAAAAAACCGAATTTTCTCATCTTTCCATAGTATAACGAGGTCTAATTCATCTTCTCACGTGGGGAAACCAGGGTTAGTTAGTGGTCGAAACGTGGCACGATCTTTCTTCTTCATTGTAGCCGGGTGCGCAGTTGTATTCTCGACACATGTAGCCAGCTTTTTTTTTATTATACAAAAACGTTTGTCAGATATTCGCCTTAGCCAGCAGGCCGGTAGTTTCCATCACCTGCAATAGTCGAAAAGCACACCGTTGCCAGAAAGGTGAAAAGCATGAATTAGGACCGCTTTATTCGAAATATGAGAACAAAGGGTATATGCCCCACTGTTTTTCATGAATGCTGCATTCTCAGGTGGCTTATGCTTATTTTCTATGTGATTTTGTACTATACGTTGGTCATTAGGTCAAATCGGCTCTCTTCATGTAACACAAATCTTACAGTGCATCTCATGTTTCTAAGTAGCTGACTGATGATCGAACGTGATGCGTGGAAATCTGACCCGTGTATTACGAAAATATTGAGGGACTTGAAGCGATTTGCCCATTGTTTCATCATCTCCTGTAGGTTAATTGCTCCCATAAAACGCGTTTGTTTCACCAACTGTCATTTTCCAACCCGTGCCGTCATTAGATTATGGTTACGTTATTGTTTGTCCAGTGTACACTATTTGTAAAATCAGTTCTGAACAATGTATTTGGACACATACTAAACTATTTGTAATCAGACTGGAATTGTAGAGATTGTGACATGGTCTCATCTTACAATTAGTTTTGATAATGTGGACAAATTTCAGTATGTGGTTTATTCCTTGTTTAAATACACTTATTTCAGATGGGCGCTTCGTTTTGTATGATGGGATCGCTTTCAGAATACCTTTCAGGATCGTACATCTCAAACTCCAACAAGCATACAAAAACCCTTCTGAGTACCAGGAGACTGAACGAAACTGTTCATACTGAACAGCGAGACAATTTCATTTTTCATTTACATGCCTTCCGAAAAAAAAGAACAGCCTAGTCGAGTCGTTCTTATTTCCCAGATTTAGTTCAGTGATCTTAATGTGCAGATGAAGTTTGTCAGTACTCATATGTGGAGAGAGCCATAAGCGTATTGAAAATCCATTCAAAATTGACTGATCCTTCCACATCCGGAAAACAAAATTACTGTTTTCACACGCTTCTTTTTTCACGGTATAACGTAGGTGACATGTTTTCTATGAAGAATTCACCGGTTCCCCGTTTAAATTCACTTGAGGAAACCTTGACAAATTATGAGTTACGAACGCATTTTCTAGCAGAATTTCCTCTGATGCCTCCCATCTCTTGAATTCAAATTTGTTTAGCGGTTCCTGCAAGAAGATGTTAAATTAAACTGTCTTTATTTTGTTAGTCAGATTGAGCGTTTTCAGACACCTTTAATTTCAAAATGAGGAGCTAAATCTTAGACTGACAAGATCTTTAACCTTGTATCAGAATTTTAGCGAGAAACAAGCTCTAAAATGTGTTACTTTTCCCAAGAGTGGATGCTATCTGTTTAGCAAGAATAATGTTCACAGCAATATATGGAAGATAACTTAATATACATTTTGCTAGCTCGATTATTTTTCGTTGCATCTTGAAGACCACAATTGTCGTTCAGCAGCCGATTCTGAATGGGTACCCTACGACCTTTCAGGTTGTGTGTTCGCTAGTATGTATTTGGTTTGTGGATATGATAGCGTCCACTACGAATATATTTGAGCGGGCAGACTGTAATTCCATTCTACCGGATTTCAGAAATCACAGGAGTAAACCACACAGGACAAACATGCTCGTTAAACTTCCGTTTACACAGCATAGCAAGTTAACCATTATACTAAAAAGACGAAAGACGGTAGAAGTTCTCACTGACTCTGTGGTACCAATAACTCTAATCTGGAGTTTACTCGCTGCAAATGGTAACTTGGGAACAACCGAAGAGAAAACCAGATGTGCGTAGTTGAGATTCTGTATCATTAATCATGTCAAACCGAGGTTTGTCCTACGATTTGTGAATAATACACTTCTCCCTGTTATTCGAATCTGTAGGTTGCACGCATGTGTAGTGAACGAATCCGACTGCGCATTGTCATAATTAACACACTTCCCAAAGTGATTCGTCATCCAAATGTTCCCCCTAACAATCGGTTAGGCCATCATAACATCCGTTGATTCGGTAATTTCAACGTACGCGTCCCAGTCGTAATGCATAGGCGATTATGCCCATATCATTTAGACGTGGATGTCAGATGAAACAATGTCAAGGCAAAAGGAAATACAACTTGTAACGTGAATAAGAACTCCCAGTAACCCACAAGTAATAGGTCAACATCGTCACGCAGAACCAGTTATGTGACATCACCATTTCTTGTCTTACTGTTAATTCCTCAAAGAAGGTTTGTTTTTTGAACTGATTAAAAATTGAAGTTTACACCATAACAAATCGGTCGGCTGTAACAAACTGTCGTGCACCTTCACGTTGAGTCTATTCGGAATAACAGAATGCAAAAATAGACGAATGATCATTCCTGTGAAGAAACAAACGCAATCAGTCGGTACGATTTTACTTTCGCTATGGTAAGTAACATTGAATGAATTTGACAAGGCCATATTTTGAGCTTCTAAGCAAATTGCATCAGGTCTACAAGAGGTCTCTAAATGGCATTCGAAGCCAAAAGATGCTGCCTGTAACTTCTTAAGAGAACCACACACACAGTCCAACAACACTACGAGAAGACATCTGCCAATTTGGCGAACACAATTCAAGTAAGTTACAACAAGAATTTATCCGGCAACAAAATGTATGCTTGCTCATTGCAATTCTACCTATATCACTCAAAAAAGTTGTACGGCTGACCTTAGTTAAAGTAATGGTGGCTGAACAAGTCACTTTATAGCTCTGGGTAAGTACACCGGCGTCAGCAATCAGCACGGTTTCTCAAACCAAGATTATCCCAAAGGGAACGTGTAATAGTTAAAGGCTAACAGAAATCTAATCTGGTCACCTTGATAAACGGATGTGGTGTGAGCATGATTTTAAAATGTTTTTTTTTTGATACAAAACCTAGTATCAGTTAGTCAACAAATAATTGGAGGGGGACCAGCACTAGGTATGCGAATGGACTGCCAAACGCGGACGATTAATCGAAAGCATATTCCTACGTTAGCACACTGAGTATGCTTCTATTGTCACATGTTACTTCACACATGCCAACGGCATTCAGCTTCTTCCCTATGCCTACCAGCTGCCCCAACACTGTGCTTATGGTTACGTTATCGTTACATGCTCAGTTGCAAGGAAGACATGAAGCGATTAATTAGGAGTTTCCTGTTTATACCGATGTCATTGATTCAGCAACTCTCAACCAGAGGTGCTTTCTGGGATTCTGTTATCTGGGAGGCACAATACGATAACTGATGAGTGGAAGGGGATTTTGGTTCTCATATGGACTAAGCGTCACCCACAACTGAACGCAACCGACTCATTCCCATAGAATTTTCAGTCGGTCACTTTTGAAAACAAGAACTAGACTCGTGTTTCGCACTCACTACTGCATATTCTTGCGAGGGCCGTCACGGGAACACCGGCGGCGCTTTCACAAGAGTTTCTTGATGATCATTGTGTCATTTACTTCACATTAGGTGCGGCCAAATTACCAACCACTCAACCACCTTCACCTATGAGTAACGATCAGATTGCCCCATCGCCTCGCGAGGAGACAATAACTGTCCGGTTAACTATAATCGATTAGAATTCGACTTGGAATTCTCTCTAAGCTGAAATGATGAACAGTAGGGGTTTTCGGTCCTCATACACACCCGGTGATGCTCAATCAATATGGAAGTCAAAATCCTCTACTACTCATCATTTATCGCCATCTATGAGAGTGTCTGTAAGTAAAGGTTATCTAGTTGCATGGAAAGCTCTAAATTCTCTATTTCTACTGCTCCGGAGCTACCGGCAGGTTTGATGTGCTGCATAATTTTTCGTCAGTGTGGCAAATCCAGACATTACATAAAGCTCAGCTGGCTGGCGCTGAATCATAATAAAATCCTGTCGTATAGTTACGCAATACATGTAGAAATAATCGAAGCTTTACGGCCGAGTCAAAGGCTGCCCAAATGCAACGGCACTGGAACCTTGACCAAGCCAATCAGTTTTATCGCCAAGTCCATAAGATTCGCTTCAGGGAGAACCTTAAAATTGAAATAAATGCATTTGTTTCTAGCCGCTTCAGGAGTGAAGCTTTCATGGTCAATATGTGACATGGTTGTGACTGTCTTCCAGTGCTGTTGAACAACCTTTAATCTTCCTGACTTCACGATACCGACGTGCATTAACTGTGGTGTTCCCTCAGCAGACGAGACGTCTACGTGAATCCATTTAAGGGACTTTCTCTAAGGAAACACCAATCCTCACATGTAAGGCAATCTGAAGTATCTCGTGAACCTTCCTAAATCTTCCAGACATAGTCTGCCTAATCTGCTTTTTACATTCATATGATGTTCTGCGGTCGTTCTTATCTCCGGGTGATTTTACAACCAGAACTGTGTGTAAGCATTTTTACCTATGGACCTACTTAAACAGACACCGTTAAAAATTACATAAGCTTCACGGGTCCAAATTCGAACCCCATGTACCATTCATCGTGTCCTCCAGTCTCCCACCCCTCGCTGTTTGCACCAAACTAACTATAACAAGATGGAGAAAACGAGTAAGTGTTAAAAGTTGGTTACTGTATACCCGTTGAGTGTTGACCGTCTGCTAGCCCTTCAGTGATGCAGTTGATATTTCAGTAACAGTACCAATCACCAGCCCCGCCAAATTGGAGCCATTGGTTGATATGACGGGGCTGAAGAAATATTCGTTACATTAAGAAAAAATGTGATGTATATCGTACTTCCGGACCGCGATCTATAGCTGACGTGTGCCCAAACTCCTTAGAGAATATAGTGTGACAGACAGGTTGTACAGCAGTGAAGAATGTGAATTCCGCAGATTATTTTGTTTAAAGCCAGTCCGAAGTGAATTGAGTTTTACTAGCCCAGTTGTAATAAAAACGACGTTTTTCAGTATTACTCGGGGCTTAACGTTTTAAATCTCGATTAGGCCGGATAAATGACCTTCATCCCCTACCTACTGTTTGTCTGGATAACCACTTAGAACGTTCGACATTCCGTCAGATTCAGTAATCGGCGGTAGCTGTTTAGCACTCATTCGATCCACTCAGGGTTCAAGGTGCTGGGTTCTGGATGCTAACCCGACAGTACAATCAGCCATGCTTGGTGTGAATGGCCAGTCTTTGTGTACCGAAAAATGCTCTGTCCCACGTTCAAATGCAAACCAATTTTGTTAGGTTACATATATCCGATAGGGTTAAATGCCTTAGTTCCTCCCGTTTGAGAAATCTGTCTATTGATACAGTTGGCGAGATTGATTATGTTTATTCTGCTCGTTTAAATCTGGTGGGATTAACGTTCAATGTTGGATGTTAGTTATGGTGAATTAATGCACCAATGATATCATGCCTTAGAGTTATTGAGGGTTTCCCCGACAGATGGATCACAGGGGGCGTTAAAATGTGTTTGGTACGATAGCCGAAGCTTACCTGAATTAACATTCATACCGTGGTGACCTTTCGACGTACACCGATATACCGCTTGCCTCCTCAACCACTTCGGAGGCATTTTGTGAGCCTACTTACATAAACACTATCGGAAAGTTGTTTTAATCAAATGAAACAATCCAGCTGTTGTGACTGCAGTGAATTGACAGTGGCTAACGCGAATATTAAACGTTTACAATTTATTCACTTATATATATTCACTTATGAGCATATGATGAAATATAATGGTTTTGCCAGAAATTACAACCCAACAGTAAACCATAGAAAACTGCTGATAAAAAGGGGTTAGCCCCCATTTGATCGGAGTTAGGGTAACACGACAGAAAACGATACGAAATGGGAGGGAATAGGTAGTAGTTCATGGCATGATCGTGGATGGATGGCGGGTAGAAACAAGTTTCGTTGTAGTTATCGTCGTCCACACGGATCCACCTGTGTGTGAAACGAACCACATAAGTAATAGTATGATCACACTGATGGTGGCTGTGTGATGGTGGATGTCATTTTAAGCTCTAGTCCTATCATAATGGAGTGAGATATGCGCTCGCGAAGTTAGCCAGGGTCCATTTAGGTATGAGTCGACTTTTATTGGAATGGTGGCTGATCATCCTGGACCAATGCCCTTAGGGAATTAATTAGGCGCCCACATTTAGGAAATTTGGTCGGTGCCTTTTCGTTGAGATACTTCAGATAAACAACACACACGTTACATCTCAGATGAAGAAAGTCATCTACTCTTTGTTATGTCTTTTCAGCTTTGTAACCTATGGTGGTAAGTGGTGAGCTTTCGCAAGTAGCGTTCTAGATGCCCATCTCGTAGAGTGTTTTTGCACAACCTATGAAATTGTTTGGCAGTTTCGGAACATTGTATAAACAGTCAGTAATTTTTACCCTGGAAACCACTTGTACATAATCAGTAGTTTAGTTTATTAATAACTTCATTCCTGACAAAGAAGCTTTGTCAGACCAAATGTTCGTAAATACAGAAAGGGATATTGTGTACTGGCAATAACTAGCAAACTGAAGGTGATTCATCCCATTCGTTTTTTGGATGAGACTATTCAAACCGTATGCCAGATCCTAAGTTGAATTAGTTCGCACGCTTCCACGTGTTTGTGTGAAGAGAAGAATGTGCATAAAAGTAGATGTTTACCGTCGGCGCACAGAGATCACGAAAAATACACAACAGTTAGTTTGAAAATTATATGAAAACCGAATGAAATTTGTTACCAGTGAACCAGAAAACGTGTCCGATTCTACCAAACGAAATTGGTTCGTACATTTAAAATGGTTGTTCCTATATGTTGTCCCACTAAGAGCAGCTCTGATCCAGTCGTGGTGTTTACTTGGGGAGATCCAGAATTTTAACATATACGGCAAGTTATTTCTTACTCCATCTAGTTTTTGAGCATTGATGAACATAAAAATACAGTTGATAGTGTCAGCTAGGTAGTGAACGGGAACTGACGGGAATCGGCGCCTTGTTTGAGCTTATCACGGAGAAATGTCAGACCAATCAATCAGTCGTGCCACTGCTACATTCATTTGTGAATGGCAACGATGGCAATGTTCATAGGTGCCGTTGTTTGACTGTGACCGATTTTCTGTACTTTGGAAGTGTGCGTACAACTTCATTCTTTCATGAGGTTCCAATGACTTGGTATAAAACGTTGGCATTTAAGATACGCATGTGTAAGCATGAGAGGTGATGGTTAGCTATTCAAAAATCAGCTCTGTAAATACTTTCTGTTGGAACAGATGGTTCACTATCAAAACATGAAGAAGGTTCGTTTACTACATTTGATGGACTGGATGACATTCAAGCCATTTAAGGCCATGAACAAAAAACAGGTTGAGTTGTTGTTGTTGCAGTTGAAATTTGGTATTAAAGCCTTCGTTTGAAAGCAGTTTACGAATACAAAGTTATTGTAGTTCAACTAACTTGATTCAACTGGGAAATATGTTTGTGTAGTTTACTGGTGCACTAAGGATCCCAGCAGCTACCATAGAGAGTGCGGCAGCAAATCAGGATGCAGTGAGCGCTGAATTTTCCGGTTAGGCTGCACGTCTACGTGATCATCAGAACAAAACGTGTCATCGGAGAGCGGGAATTACGGGACAGGAAAGTTGTTTGTCTTTAACTAGTTTGAGGAGGTCAGTCTTGAGAAGTTCCGCGTCGTTCTGATCACGCGCCTATCATTTGCATTTGTTGTTCCTTCGGATGAGATATTTCTGATCGTGAGCGGATTTCTGCTATATTGGAGTGAACTGTCGATCCGCCATTATGTTGAATAATTTAACGTTTTGCTTCCGGGCCATGCAATCAAAGACACCTTAGTAACACTATGTTCGAACGAAACTGATATCGCGTCATAAATCTGATGATTCGAACGAAAGTGCCGCGAAAAAACGCAGGAATAAAACAGGCTATCTCAGTCCAGCCTCGATAGACGATTGCTTCTGGCGGAATTCAGGGCTTTCGTGACTTGTGTTTCTGGCAAAAGTGAAAACAAACCAAGAACCGTGAAAGAATCTGCTGTGGTGGAAGACTTAAGGTTTGCACATCACAAGTTTCTTCCCTTGTTGGAATTTCTTTTGCACCCTACCGAAACGTTCAATGATGACGCTCCTCACAGCAAACAGCTATCTTCACCCACTACCACGCTGTACATAAATGAAGCATTTTAGCTGTTCTAAACGTCGTCTTTCTACGGTAGGTTTAACAAAACGACAACCTCAGTGACAGATACGTGACCAAGTTATCCGTGCATTTATGCAAACCTCTGAAGCACAGTTATTTGGCCGATTGCAGGTTTGTTTCATTCCATATTGACACCACCCTACAGACGACTTGTGTTCAACTCAACCCTCGATCCTACCCTTGTTCGACAGTACTTTCTGTGCCGCATTTCTGACATAGGCTCCCACAGTATACTAGCTCGCCATACCGACATTTTCCTCAAAATCAACAACTTTTGCCAAACCGAAAGTTTTTGGCTCACTAGTAAACAAATCGATGCGTAAGCAAGGTGACCTGGCCAGCTCTGATTCAGCTTAGGTCCATAAAAACAATACACAAATTCAGGGTTACACATTCAACCGAACTTCTGAATTGAGTAACACCAGGGCCAGTGTAGACATGGCTGATTGCTTAATCCGGGTCGTGAGTCCTGCAGAATAGAGGAAACCTTGGAAAACTGTGGGAACTTGTTACGATTAAGAATGGAACCACTTTAGAATCAACTACTTCCAAGGCATCAGAATTAACTATGAATTATGTTGCTCATTGCCGTGATTATCAGTCATATAAACGAACTCATTAGTTTTGTACTTCTGAATATATGGTTCGGTTGTCCGTAGGCAACTCTGATGTGTTACTGCCAGTGGCTTTTGTTCAGTTAGCTGTGACACTTCAGTTATCAGAGACAAAACAACTGTGAGCTTGACCCAGGACGGAAGAAGCGCGGATAATGAACTTGCTGTTCTGAAGTTTAGTTGTTCACTATACTTTACTCTCTCACAAGATGATAAGCGCGGTTTTATGGAAGTAATCGTCTTTCGGTCGTTCTCATTAATTCAAATGTAATTCTGTTAAGCATTTCACGATAACGAACTTGAAGAAAAAGCTAATGTAGGTTGATTTTGCGACAGGTATTAATGGCAAAACTGCATCCGATTGGACCAGACACAACTCTCATCAAACGCTGTTTATATGCCCAAGATAAAAGTCCAAAAAATGTACGTTCCGCTATCTCAAAATGATCTAATGACAGACAGACATCTGAAGGAGATCATCTGTTTTCCTTCTGGTGTGTAATTGTAGTGAGTACGCAGTGCAATTTGCCTGAGTTTAGGCAGAGCAATGTCAAACTGCTGTCCTCTATATGAACAAAAGTGCAATTGATAGGATTTGTGTTGCTTTGAGTCGTTTACGAACAAAGGCGAGTCAGGAGGAAGAAACCAATGGTAAGTGAAGTCAGACTCCTCTGAATTGGCCTATGCCAACGACCCACTGCGTCACAGTACCTTGTCTGTGCACAAATTCATTGTTAACCATGTTCAAATATAATGCTTATGTTGCCGAAAAACTGAAAGATATTACACAAAATCAACCATTAAAAAATTCTTCAAATCACATAAGTTATTCATAACTCTTGATTAGACAAATATAGTTCGATTTAAGAGGGACTGAAACACAACACTTCAGTTGTCGTCAGTAAAATTTGAACGTCTTAATTCCAACCAAAATAATGGAACAATTCCACCATAGAAGCAAACTTAACTTTAACAGGGTTAATCGCCATTGTGCTTTGATTTTCGCTGGCCGAAAGGTTTCCTCATGAGTTTTAAACGAGAACCTCTGTCAGCCTAAAAACAAGAATAAAATTTAGCGATTTGTACGGTAATTCCTCCATAACTATAAGCATGCATAGAAAGAAATCCTGATATACATACTGTTCGAAATTACAGAAACACCAAATAAGTTGCCTGATATTAGTTGCTGGCAACATTTGATTGCAACAGAGCTGTTACGACTATCTTTAGCAGTTAGCAGATTGGAGTGTTGTTTATTCAGGTTTTTGAAGTCACAGAATAGTTTGCTTAGCAAATGGACTGGTGTTGTTGTGACATATGGTCTAAAACGAATCATAGACAGTTCATAGCTGTTACTCGATAACTAATCATTTGTGATTTAGAACTGATAAGTTAATTGCCGTTATCTCTTACATTTGTATGAGGGAATAATATCCTCATGTGATAAACTACAGGTCCGAAATTGTTTAGATGCGACGTTTGGAGCAGCTTTCCAAAAATTAGGGTACAGTTCAGAAGTCGTTCGCATTAGAATCAGGCAAATAATATACCCCATCTGAAAAGCATGTCAGAAAAATTAGGGCGAGTAGTCACACTGAAAGCGATGCCAGAAAAAAAGAATCTACTTCAGTTCACGGGCACAGTGATTATCTGTTGTGGACCCATCTGGTCATTTTGATCACAGCATGGCTGTGAAGGGTATACCCAAACCCTGTTGAGTGTTGATGCATGTCAAATCAGTAGAATACCTCATACGTCCGCTAACTATGGAATCTGCACTAATAATGTTGCTTTTGGTCATCCATTAATGACGAATAAGCAGTTATGGGTTGTAATGCTCGATGAGAAAACCAAGTCGAAAAGTGTAGAACTCAGTGTGGCATCCCAGCTAAGACTTATAATTCGCGACGCCATATACTCGGTCGTTCAGTGACTTCTATTGACCTAACTTCTTCAGCTGTCAAACTTTTTATGTACAGGACTACTAAAGAATTGTCTCCGTACGTGATAACCTAAAGCGGCCTGTCTGTGAAACCGTTTAGGGGTGTAAAAGATATTGCGTTAAACCTTAGAGGAGGAGATGGTGGTACACTCTAATGAATCTCTTAGTAAAAGTTCTGCATGCTTTCAGAAGGAACTCAGCAAACAGTTTGATGCTGCTGACGGATCAGACGAAAACTATCAAAGGTCTGTTCAAAGCTCCAGACCTGTCTGAGAGAAGCGCAGACAAAGTGAACGAGAACACCGTAATTAATGGGAAAGTACGTCAGTGTCAGTGGATGGAGAAACAAGGTGGAAAATCTAAAAACATGACGTTAAACGACTTTTATAAAAAACATTCGTCTCTTAGTTGAAGTAAAAATTCCACTGACGTGAAGAAAACGATTTATACTGCAATTCGAGGTAGTCCCCCACTATCTGATTCATAGCTGCATGGGAGTGGACACATTGTAAATGTGTAACTGCACGGGTTGCCGATAACGGTCGTCATTGAAAAGCTGATGAGTTGTCCTTAAACCTTGAATTGGTCACACGCTGACCATTTGTGCCTGACGGTCAAACTGTTTGAGGCAAGTGGCCTTAAAACCGCTTTGATTTATAACTGTCAGATAAAACTGTGCGTAAAACAAGTCAGCGTACCTAACAGTATTTTTCCGACGATAGCACTCCGTGTGCTACTCGAACGTGCTCAAGAATGCTGAATTAGGCTGAACTAAGCTCAACAGAAGCTCAACGAAACATCATGAAACCAACTGTTGTGTCCGCAAAAGACTCTTGACCAACAAGTTGGTTTATTGCGCAAACTTCCGTACAGGTCATGTCAAAAACTAAACCACAAACGCGTACACTCATTTGCACGACAGACATGCACTCACATACATTGGGTGACAGTACGTTGTCATTCGCCTTGGTGAAAGTTCTCACACAGCATGTACACACTGTTCCGATAGTCTCTTCTTGTCCGTCATGTTCGGGGCATGTCCTTTTGTTCCTGAATGTCGCCTGTGGGCAATACACTACTTGTGAGTAGTATACTACTCACAACGAAACTGCCTGTTATACAACACAACAAATTTTTCACTCTGCACTTCAGGCAACATGTGCCAAACAAAACATAGTCCGTTGTGCGCTTAACTCTAGAAGTGGGAGGGATGACGAATTTCACCCTACATACAGAAACCGAAAAAGCAACGAGAGCTCTGGAAGTCAAAGTTGAATAGACAGTATTTTATACGAATGAACTCATCTGAGACAAACAATTTTTGGACATCATACTTTTATCAAAACTGCCACGGTCTTAACGCCACTGTAAGTTCAGAGTTAGAAGAATCTTAGACCAATTGATTACGAGTTTAGTGCTTGTTAAAAGGTATATCCAGACATTTTTATGAGGGATGTTACATCAGTTCACTTGTTCTACATTGTTTAACATATGCGTCTTGCACCTCATATCAGTCAACATTGTAACCACTCTCGTCTAATGAATACGGCATGAGCCATCAAGAATCAGGGATTGATAAATTCCCCCATCATATATATACATATTCATTAGGTGCATACCTGACTGTTTAGATATTGGTGTTACTGAGTGTTATGACTGTACTGCATTTTGGTCGAGAAATCCTTTTCTCCAAATACTCATCGGAATTATTTTGTTGGTTATTGTTATTTTACTATACACAACTTGACCTAGAAATATATGAATGGATTTTTCAAAACAAATGAGAAATCCTAAATACCATGCGGTATATCGCAGCAGCGTTTTGTACATCCAATTCGTATATGTGCCAGCAATAGTGCAAATGTCATAACAATGGTTGCAAAAAGCAGAAATCATGCAGAGCCTCGATCGACAGTTTGGACAGAATTACATATTCGTACACACGAAGTGGGTGTAAGCAATCATAAATGCGAACCGAAATTGCTGAAGCACTCACCGTACCGGGAAACATTATATGTAAACAAACGGTTGTGAATGTGGCGTTTTGAAATCAAAGTGAAGACTGCACGAACTTTGTTTCGACGTTAATCAGACTTACGGTTGGGAAAGAAAGACAGGTTCGTCCATCATTCTCCCCTAAGGCGCCGAAGTTTCCCCGTCCCAAGTGCAATAATTTCAATGCCCGCTTCACAAAGAACCTCATACTACAAACACACAGGTAGGTATTTAGCTAACTTGTGGAGGAGGGGGGGGCAGAAAGCAGAACAATTTTTGTGTTAGAACAGAAATGTTTGTGAAATCCGTTACCTGATAAATTGTAATGATACGGCAACATTAGTTTGCCTGTCAAATAGCCACACCCAACAAATGCTACGAGTTTAAGTTTCTCTAATCCAAATTTTGGTTAAGGACGGTCTGATTTTCCCTTGGTTACCAGCTTGTACATGCCAGCTAGAAATGCGCCAATCAGGTCTTTTTATATTAGAATGACCAGAAGGTTTTTCCCTTTCGATTAGTTCAATCCCTTACGTAATTTAGATGGTTCTGGTCTGTTGTTATGTCGCACAGTGCAAAGTGATCTTTGGTGAATTCCCAACAGGGTCCACTGTCAAGTGATTGCAGCGGTCTCCTTTTAGTTCTCCTGTTATTCTGATTCCAGTATCGCACAAAACTTTGAGCGTAAGTTTTCTCGCCGCAAACAGGACTTCCGATTTAACCGATTTTTTTTTCAGAGAAACGGTAGAGCCGTTTATGCCATAGAGGCTACTCTGAAGTACCCTGCCATGGATCAAAGGAATTCCATGTCAATCAATGAAACGGTGGCCCACTGAGTGACTGTGCTTACAAAACCTATGGTTTTACATATTTCACTCCAATTTCCATAAGGGGAACATCACTTCATTGTGCTCAGAATAAAGTTTGATGGTGCGTACTATCGATTCATTAATCTTTAGACTGTGTATAATTTAAACCCAAGAAAATGAGAGAAATGCAAAAACCTCGGTTCAATCAGAACAGAGAATCGACTGTCTCATTTGGAAATCGCCATTATAAAGTTAGCAGCTGGAAAAATATTACAACTTTATCTGTTATATGACGGTTACATTCATGTTATATGGAAGTTTGTCAACCTCATTCTGAGTTACTTACGCCCACTTTGATTAAACACGTGAAGTGCCATCGCTGCATAGGTTGCAACCAGCGAGCTGTATGTGAATGGAATTACACATCTCATGCTGTGTCCTATCACAATGAATGCAAGTCAGACAACCGTATCGCAGCTAACTGCAAATAAAACGTTCTTGTCTCCTCTGCGTGTGTACCGCTTTGTTTAACAGTTCAAACGAAAACATAACTGTAAACTATATACCCATGTCAAATGAAAGTAACCATCATCAATAGCTGGATATTCTCGGATGTAGTTCGCACACCAAAATGGCAATCGACCTAATTAGAATTGGGCGTTACGTTTATTCCTTCAGGGAAAGCATGAACTGTTGGGTTCTTATAGTTGGAACGAAAAAATAACGCAAACTAGAAAAAAAGAAAACGAACAAAATGTCCACTTGGCTATTCTGGTGACTGATAAAGTCTGCTATAGTTGTAATTACTGACCACCACATATATCACTGTAATTCCTATTTGATCGACCTTCATCTTGTCGATAATTACTTTCACTAATATATGTGGGACTCGAGTGCTGAGACGGGTTTATTATCATGAACTTAAATATCCAGTTAATCTGGTAGTTGACTTGTTGTGAAAAAATTGATCGATATTTGAAGGGAAGCCTATTCCAGTTTAAAAAACTCATCCATATTGCCACATGCAAACGAGGGGTGACGTTGATAACTTTGCGCTCCGTAAAATTATGGGGTGTCTCCCACTGCTATGTTATGAGTATTCGGTTACTATCACTCTTGAGCACGTTACTTTCATCCTCTGAAAACCCTCTTGATTTTCACATGCGTGGTTGTAAAGTGTCAACTGTCACTTCATATGTAGTTCTACAGAAGTCGGGTTCTCATGGTTTTCTTCGGTAAAGTTATATATTTTTTGAGGGGCGCTACTATCTTAAGAGATCCGATTGAGGCAAGTTCAACAAACTTAACAAAGACATTCTACTCAGTAATAACAAATTTAATGGGGAAGTGCGTTTAACTGAGTCATGCATCATCCTATTACGCGAAGGCTTAATGATCAAATAAGTGTTACACAATCCACTGATCCCAACTCACAAAGGCTGTGAAGTGTACAACACCGTCCCGCAATGTTGGGTTAGACTAATAAAATCTACTGACGGTCAAACTTATGACAACCGATAAACGAGCGACCAATACTCAAACGGATCGGAACTTTGACCCCCCTAACTACTCCGAAAAAAAGTAATGGTTGTATTAAACTGAGTCAAAATGGTTGAAACTGTAACAAAAGTTTGTCAAGGAAATTTGCGAAAGACAATTTTCCACTGGGTCATCGGACCACCATTTAGCCCAGCCTGTGAGATATAACTGTTTGCAGACATCCGTTTAATGGTGTGTTTGCATCAATCAAAAGAGGCATGTGACCTCAAATTCAGTCATCTTTTTTAAATGCTGTTTCAATCCTAATGAGAATGTGCACCCAGATGCGAGCACTCTCACTCTGACTTGTGTTTGGTTCAAACAGGCATAACGGAAAGGTCCACTTTGTTTCTAACGAAAATCCCTCGACTGGATGAACCAGTTCAATGGAAAGCTTTGCGGAAACTGACAAGGACTGTTCAACATACAGAGTTCCACAGTTATTTTCCTCTGAGTTGCAAATCGAAAGTGACCTGTTGACTGATAGTAACAATGTGCACGCCACATACTCTGAAGGACAACTTTCGGCTCCAATGAGGTAAGCTTCGTCGGTATACACAGTTAAACATTCCTGGACAAACATGTGCAATCAAAACAGAATTACTGAGGTCATTCAGAAAGTGTCGACCAAAATCTCTTTTTATTCGGCTCATATTTAGATTAAATCTGCGGATGAGAAAAATGAGTGTAGACATTCGAACATACTTGAAAATACCTACAGTATGGCGTTGTTATCTGAATGGCTCACTAATCACATGAGGTAGCGCCAAATTTAAAAGATGGCTAGCTCGATACCTGTTTGTTGTGTTATTTGCTGTTCACAAGCTGGCAACATTTTAAAGAAAAACATGGCAAAATAGAGAGGACTGCTTATTGAATTAGCTCGAGGATTACTATCTCATGCAGTAGTATACCTTGCATGCTTCTTAATATTACACCGAATAAAACCAGAACTAAATATCAAACTTATTCACAACGTGCGTAAATTCCATTCCAGAGCCGGTAACACGTGACTGCTGTAAACGGAAAAAAGTCGTAGACGATAAACGATTCAGACATTTAAGAGTAAAACATTTTGCATATCGCTACTTGTTACAGATATTTTTTTCTCGGATCACTCAGAATTCAACCACGTTCGATTTGTTATACTCACTGCTACCATACCGCAGTAGGTTACCTGTGACATTTACTGAGGCGTGCTACTTGGGTTAATGTTCTATCATAATTTGTACGTATTTTATTCAGGTGCCTGAGGAAATCTACTTGTAGTGAATATCTAGTGAACTCCAATCGATTGTTCTGATACCACACTAACGATGACAAGCTCAGCACTGAGCCACCTCTCGCTGCTTTGGTGCCTGGTATTGTTATTATAATTCTTCATAGTCGAACATCTGCTGATCGTTCTATTCATGTTGGCCGCACAGTATATTTGAGCTCAATCAAGTGGCTCGTAATAACATTTCGAGAACTCTCGAATCTTGAAGTAGTCTATTACAAAGATTGCCATATCTTTTGAGAAGTCAAGCTATTTCAAGCATATAAGTTGATCAGTCCACATGTCCGTAGTATGACCGTCGAAGAGTGAGTGCGAAACGGAGGGTTTATTGCAAAAGAATCACTCATGGCAATCTACCCGCGTTCAGACAATTTACGATGTCGTCCAGCAGCTGCGCTGTTGACTAAGGGACACTGTGACCCCGGCCGTCAGTGCTGCATGGATTCGACTGATCTTATGTAAGACTGGCAAGCTGTTGTTCAGCCAGCCGAACAATCATAATAATTATCAATCAGACCTCCGATAAGTTTTTCCCCAGATGTCCCTTACCTACCTTGTTGAGCCTATCATATACGCAATCAGGTCAACTACCTCTCTAGCAGTATCCAGTATGCAACGCGCCCACATTTCATACCCTTTGACTTATATGATGTGAACTACAAAGTAGCTGTTTTTCCGATCAAGGTCCGACACGGCGCCTACCAAGTAAGGCCCGAACTGATCACCGGTCCTACCTGTGTTAGCAACGTTAGTGCTGGTACCAATAATGCTTTACCTAGTTTATTGTTTGGCCTACTATGGTTGGCAGCATCCCGTTTGGATTAGGCTGTCACTTTGACCAGAGCCATAGGACGCCTGCGTCTAACTATAATCGCAATTAGCTTGCGCCGCACCACTCGGGATTCCACTCACACACCACATAACTAGTGTAAACCCGAAGGAATAAAACCGATAGTTGTGCAAGTGGGGTCGTTGTGTCCAGCCGGCCAATGCCAGTTGATTGGCTAGCAGGGAAAGAAAGCCCTTATCTCTCGGACAGTTCACATATCATACGGTCACAAACAATGCGGCAACAAGCGCCCAGTTTGGGTCAAACACTTTTACGTGACGCATCAACAGAAATGACCATCCAATGTTGTACAGTATGTTGACCAATGCAACCTGCCTTGATGATGCCACACGAAGCAAACAATACACACTGATGATTTTTGACGCCAACGACTTCTATAGCTTCATCTAACAAACCAATTACAATTCAGGAACCAGCATCGCATCACCCTGTCCATCCGTTATAACCCACAAGCCTCTAATGGTTTAACCAGTGATTTGTAACTATGCGATTCCTTTCCGCTGTGTTCTCGGGATTATGTTAACCAGTTTTGTTGTTCACAAATATTCCACACACTGCTAATGACGCGTCGTTGGAAGTATTACCAGTTGATTATACGGGAATTTTGTGACAACATAGCACAACGCACTCACGCGATCGGTTACCATCCATTCAGCGCCTCAGTCTTGAGACATTATAGTAACGTGGGTTGAACACTTCATTTTGTCACGAAATTCGTACATACTTCCGTGCACTGTTCGATCCACGGTAGACTATTCACGAAGACTCCTCATCCGACTTTCTTATAGTATTCGCCAGTTTTTAGCTGGAACTTATTCTCGTCAGTCTGTTACTATGAAAAATAGTGCTAAAAATTTCGGCTGGACACTTTTTGCACAACGATAACTTCGCTTACTTTGCGATCCGTAAACGTTGTTACTTAGTGGAAAGGTTGAAGGATTATCAATCAATCTCGAGGGTTTTCTTGTCAATGTTACCAGTAATTTAGCATCGACAGTGACTGAAGGAACACGAACTCTTCACAACGTCCAGTCGCAGATTAACTGATCTGGCGTCAGTCGATCAGTTACCGGGCAATTCACACGAAGGGTTATAGTTGTGCCTATAGCGTCATTGGGTGCTTCTCACAAAAATCATTTTACTACGTGATTCGAATGGGATGCTTCGTGGAAAAGGTTGTTTCAGGCGACTACCAGTTCAGTAATGGGTTTAGGTAGGTCCCGGCAGCAACAAGCATGTCGGCGCTGGTGGAGTGCTATGGGAGAGGTGCAAGATAAGAAAAGAACGGGGCACGTGATGAAGGCACTGAGTAAATCATTTGAGTGAAAATGAAAATTTTCTCTCAGAGTCACTTATTTTGAGAAATGGAGAAGAAAGGAGGGATTAAGAACATATGATCAGGGTTGTATGCCCTGATTGAATGCAGTTCAATTTGTTCTATTCGGTAATGGTCATCATTCCTTGGGGAGCAAATGGAAGGAGTTCCTATTCCCAGCATGCTTGTTTCCGTGCTGTCCACGGTCTGCGCAACCCAACCTCCGTATATAGATTGCCACCACTCTGTAATGCAAAGTTTCGGACCGCCTAACACCCAAAAGTTCATAGTTTTGTTCCTCTGGGTTATAAGCATACCAATAAATTCGACACAAAAAATGCATCTAAAAATGATATTCAGTTGTTTTTTGGTACTTAGATGATGGACCTTATTCATATATATAAGTGAACTTGGCATTTACGGCCTAGGTGTAAGCACAATTCACAACAAATATATGTATTATTCAGAATAGTCCCGATGATGTGAGTGACTGCATTTGTCTCTCTCTTCCTCGTGAGTCTGTCTGTGGGCAGAGACAATGGCTGCGACATCACCTTCTGTTTAGTACCCTCCATGTAACTGAAAGTGGAATACAGAAATACAGGACAGACTGCTCCCTAGTTTGTCGTCATCATATCGTTAGTTTCCGGGTCAATGTCAGTACTATACTGCAAGGAGAAATTGAGTGTTTTCATAATCGTTTTGTGCTTATTCTCTATTCTGCTGCAGCCAAACCAGTAATGACTGGAGATTCAGAAGCCGGCTATAGGCAAGGTTTTATCCTTTCGACAAGGTATGCATCTGGCACGATCAGGCCATACGATGTAGATACTGGTCATGATGTTAGGCTGTCAGACACATTCCGAATCATCCCACCTTTTGTTTCATGCAAATCCAGAGCTGTCAGATAGCTTCTGTTGTTGTGGACAGAAACGATCGTCCGACATCGGTTAGCTAACGTCTCATAGAAAATATGCGCCAATCTCATGAGTACTATAGTAACCGTACTTTGTCCAGCAAACTGTGATCCATGAAGTTGATTGATACAGATCGCGGTTTTTGGTTATCATACGCAGTTTGCGAATAGTTCATGTAAATTTGACAGCCTGACAGTTATCCAAAAACATCTGTTTGCATGACTAAAGTTATGCTCATTAAAGGGCACGTGGATAACGCAAGCAAATATGAAGTGAAGCGGAATAAGTTCAACGGGAAAATTATTTTCTCCCACAACTTTCATCTGGCATAAGCTGTTTTCTACAGCATTTTGAGATATGTCCGAGAAGCATTCTGTGATTTTCAATTCTACCATTCCTCGCTCAAAAATATCAAGACCATATTTTGGCGCACTCTCCCTCTTCGCTTGCTTCCATATGTCCTGTACATAAATCATGAGAACTCACCTATGCAAACAACGTTAACAATGGAATACATGATCCTAGATGTTAACATTTTGTTTACTCTTCTCAGTCAAGATGGTGAAACATTAGAATGCATAGGACATGGGGACAGTAACAGCAACAGAATCAGTCAACGATTGGTTTTATTTGAATCATTCAGTACATCACAAGGCCACTTAGAGCAGTCAGTATTTGCAGTGTTCCCCTTTTGTGCCATCTTCTGGCAAACCAGGTTTGGTGCAAACTTTGTTTTATAGAGCTCGTCAGATCTGCACCAATGACTGGTCGCAAGAGGAGGAGAGATCTAACGTGATGTTCCTCACAAACGGATATTCCGGGAAGTTTTCCACATTCACAGCCAGAAAAGACCGATCAAGTGAGCCATTAGTACGACTCCTAAGATATAGGTCTTTTTGGACTTACATGTAGAAAGCGACTACATCATGACTGGTGTAAGTCGAAAATTACAGTTTGCTCTAATTCCTACATATCCGACGGCTAAATTCTGGTTGCTACTCACAACTAACACTGTTGGTGAGCTTGTTCATGATTGTGGTTCACCGTTATGTCCTGTTCCACATGCAATACATCAATTCGTTTATGGTTACGGTAGCGTTTATATCGGTAGAACAAGACGGTGTCTACGACGAAGAATGACTGTACATATGCTTAAGTTGTTGGTGCACGAGATGACGCAACAGACAATGATAACAGAGCGAGCGGGCCAAAATCTCATTATACGCCGAAACACTCACGCACTGATGATGTCACCTCGCCTGGTGATGAAACGTTTGCAACCTAAATGCCAAGCTCGGCGAACATATCAATACCAAAACAATCAACCCGAGCTACAAACAACACCACCACTATTCCCAACCATCACCTCAACCATTACAAAGCACATCACAGAAGCAGATCGCGTTTTTGATCTTACCAACTCTTCTCAAGTGTTATTGCACAATCGGAATCCGAAGTTGCTTGCTTTCTCCAAGGCAACTTTAATCCATACTTGCTTCCCGGCCATATGTGTGCACAAAATGTTTATTCATGTAGTTTGTCTGCTCTGGAACTCGTGACAGTTCTTATTTCACTTAAGCTCAACGGCTCACTGCTTCCAGCATTGTTGCTATCCACATGTCATATATTTAATGCTTTACGCTGGTGATAGAAAAGGGTGGACGAGATGTTAACATCTCGCGACACGTCTTCTAGACCAAGGGAAACTAGAGTTTTAAAATTCTTATAGGAGGCATGTACGAGCTATATTGAGAACTATAACAAACCAAATAGGTAACCCATTGGAAGAAAGTGGGAGTGTTGATGAGTGGGTGAGTATCACACGCGCTTGACGTGCGACACGTTCGTCGGTGTCACCTGGTTCACACGTGAGGTTAGCTAATCCTCCAGTTGTTGCTGTAGGTTGTCAAGCTCAACTTCGGATTTTAATCTGCTCTGCTTAGATCACAGGCAACTAAATTTAAATATTTGCGGCATACAGGCAAACAAGTAATTGTGAACATGCCGTTGGACGTCATTTGGAAACTGAACTCGCGGTTTGACGTGGTTCAACTCAATAATCACATTAGTCCTCTTGTGTTTCACTTGTCTTTTTGCCACCGGTCACCGATAGTGTACGAACATTTTCATTTGAATGCTTTGAAATGGCTCAACAGCAACCAAACGTTGAGACCGATTGGGGTTTAATACAACGACATTTGCTGGTTTCTGGTATGAACTTGAAAAGACTTGATAATGGGTTGCATGGCACGCCGAAGTTAAACGGTCCGGTAAATTTCGAGAGTTCTTTACTATCAGTACGCTCACTGATGAACTACATAACAGCGTTTGGTTCTGCGATCCCGACGCCAAACTCCGCGTGCTCGTTAAATCATAGCGACTTGGAACCCAAGCATCCATGAAACAACTTAACACCAACAAACAGTTTTTTCACGGCAGACACGCATGACACTTAAGAAATCCTCAGCACTCCTGCCCTCCTCCAGTAGGCGGAGATCCCTCTTATCTTTGACTTTTAATGACCTATATGTGTTGTTATAACTTTCTTATATGACTTGTACTTGACCTGTGTAACTGTAAAAGCCTGATTAGGATTATCGTAAACCCCTGTATGCATGACTGATTTTTCCCTCTTTGTCTACTGGTTGGTTGATTTCACTTTTGTAACATTAATTACAGGAGGATTCTTCAAGACCAGTCGGAATCTATGTATTGTCTATTACACAACTGAATCTGGCAACAGCGCACGGGTTGGATTTGAATTACGTGAAACAGAGTGCTGTCTTGTTGTAAGCTCCATTTTAGTTTTCGTTTGTGTAATTTGTGTGCGTGTTTTAATCGTCCACCGGATCACGCTTGCGTCTTCAGGATTAGTGTTGGAACACTCTACTTCGTAAGAACGCTAACCCTAGTGTCTCCACGTTGACCTAAAGTTGGTGCACGAGTTTCAACAGCATCCGAGTAAGAGCTGCCTGCTTGTATGTTACAGTCTACTCGGGTTGTGGTCTGCTGTACCACTTTTAGTTTGAAAGTACACTAGCAGCCATAGATCAAGGTCAGTTTTGTTCTCCTTTAGTTTCGGGAATAGTTAAGTCCTGCATTGCTTGTTGGCCATTCGCATGGCATATACTTGTGCGCTAACCACGTTTAGTTTCCAATGACCACTCACATCATTACAGGTTATGTTCAAAAGCATGGAAAACGTAAATGTAATTCAAACGGACATTCGGTTGTTTTTCAAGATTCTTGCATTTATTAAATGTCGTTTCCAGCTCAGATGCCATTTTTGGCAACGTGAAAGCTATATCTTTAGACCAAAATACGATATGTTCTCTTTTTCGATGAGAAGTATTCTATCATAAGTGATGGAATGAAAACCTTGCAGAAGTTGGTGGGTTCGGTTCTAAAGCATTTCAGGTATTCCAAACAGCATGACACTGCTCACTCAGAAGACTGTGACCTATTGAGTCCTTAGTTTGATTAACACTGTGAAGTCAACAACGATAAGTAGGCAGTAGAACTTGGAATTTTTGTCTGGAGAGTCACTGAATGTGTAAAGATGATCAGATAATTTGCTTGCTGCCATAATTTTTGTTCATACTCGAGGAGACCATGAATCATTTCAACTACATCATCCCATTCACTGTCAGTTTTAAGCTGCTTATACTGTGGTTGACGTGCAATATCTTGGGGGGAAAGTTACTGCGAAAGGTTTGGTTTGAGATGGCAAGACAGGAAACGATTTGAATCCAAGTACGTCATTGACTGCAACAAACTGTCATATCGGATGGCGTCTGCAGTCAGTTGTTTGGATGATCACGAGGACCCCAGCGAGGCAAACATGCCTACCCACTTAGCTCAGTGGAACAATGCGGATCTTCAGATTCCGTGATCACGTTGTCGCTAGATCGCCACGTAATTTTACCCAACTGCGGATGGTCTCAACACACAATGCCGTGTATGGTAAATACTCAGCGTATCTGATTTTCGGTGGGCTTAGTCAGCCGACGTAACATGAGGCTAGTGAGTAACTTGACTCAGCAGACAATAGACTGATGACCTTGTAATTGTCACAGAGAATACGGGCTCTCTTTATGGAAACCGGGATTGCCCTTCCCAATCTTACCAACAGGAACCAGATCATATAGATGTTTGTGTTTTGATTAACTTAGTGATAAAACAAAAATCATGTTTGACTGTTGATTCATTTTCTGGCACTCCAATTCGAATATACCCGAACTTCCCCTGAACTGTTAAATCTGCCATATCAATTTTCAGCAAGTCTGGTGCTGCACATATCGATCGTTTTGTGTATTTCTGCTCTAAATGTTTCACAAACCTTTTCGCGGCAGCCTATCCAAGAGACTGTCTGGCAGGCTACATATGACTCAGTGGAATGGGTTGGTGAATTAATTCGGCTGAGGAATTTCTGAGCTGTATTTGTGGCTCAGCTGGTAGAGTAATTCCCGCCTGCTCTTCCTATTGTTGGTTCATGTCAAGCTGAATCCAAAGATCCTCACAAATACATGTTTCATGGAATACAGGAGACACATATCTCTGCTTGCGTTGCTGTTTTGATTCTCATAAAAAATGCCAGCGAAAATGGTTGTTCCTCAGAGTTTATTTGCGTTCCGTCATTTCAGTTCTTGCCACGGTAGATCAATGTTACTTTACAGTGCACAAAACGACCGGTGTTCTCAAGTCAACAGCATGGTGTCTTGATGACAATCTAGCATGCAAAAGATAACACGATTCAATCTCTTCAAGTTGGAAGCTAATACGATCTTTTTCAACATATCGGAGAAACGATTTATTATCTGACGATTAATTGGCAGCGACAGAAACCAAACTCCTATCCAGGTCAAAAATCAGTCACTATGGTTATAATATATACTTAAAAAAAAGGAATTTATGAGCTGCACCGCTTACGTTTCGGATTTGTTACAACTAGCTGATGTGCGCATCTATAGGATCTCGTCTTTCAAACTGATCATTCCACACGCTTCTCAACCGTCTTACAGCTGGGTGTATCCAGCTTGAATAAATGTAAATTGAGAGGACTTCGGACACTTTGCTTCGCTTCATTCGTCTGCAACAAGCAAAAATCATGCCACTTCAGGTATCTAATTTTTAACAAAGTTATTCGGTTGCATTGCATGTTAGCAAGTGGACCTGCTTGAAGTAATATTCTAGTTTTCCCATCAACGTTTTTCACAAGCTCACAGATGCCTGCCGGAGAACGGAATGCGTCATACAAATCCATAAAACTCGAGCAGCCAAATTCTTGCGTTTTAATAGAAATCTTTCGAAAATGCACAGTGAAATCATGAGGACGACAAATTAGGGTAAAACGATTGTTTTCAGTGTTTGATCATAAGACTAGTTACAAGATAACAAGTATGAAAATAGTAACTACGGTAATTCAGAAAAAAGGTCAATAGAGGTTAAGGATAGCGTGCTAGTTATCAGTTGCACAGTCGCTATTTCAAAGTGTAGGCCAAAGGAAATTAAGTGTTTGCAGGAACTTCTTCTGAACACAGAGGTCAGGGGTGTGCAATCGGATACAAATGACCTCGGCAGCAATCAACATTCCGAATCTCATCCAACCAAGTCCTGCAATTCTCTAACTCAAAACACTACGACATGGTGTCTGCGGTGGAAATTGAAGCCAGAGAGCCATCACTTAATCCTGTAAGTCGCTTTATGTAATTTGTGGACAAGCTGAGTTTCGAGATCTTTTGTTATCGTGAACCAGACCAGTCTGGACGGTATCTCAACTTCATCCCGCTGTATCCTGTCGTTACGAACAGAACAGTTATCCGATCACTCACCAACAAAGCCAGTAAGATTTGCAGGATTGAACCCTCAAAACCAACCGAGATTTATCGAACTAAAGAAGTTTCAGCCCACAACCAGTATCCACTTTATGTGAAAATCATTTGAACATGTATCGATCAAGGAAGAAAACGAAGGGAACAAATATTTTCAGTACAGTGTGCAAGTACTATGTTTTGAAGAAAAAACTGAAAAATTTACATCAACCTCTCTGAACGTGCCATCACGGCCGCATTTCATTTGGATACTCCCGTGAAGTGATTAGTGTTGCACACTAATAATCCACTCTGTACTTCAATTGTGGTGATCGCAATGTCATTCGCGGAAGAGATACAAACAGCCAATTAGAAAAGCGTGTTGCTGAACGCGAAAGGCATCCAGGCTTCCATCCAAAAGTCGGATACCAACTTCAAAAACTAGAGAAATACTCGACTATCATGCTACATAGACTGTCAGAGAGCCATATCTTGTTCTGATCAAGCAATGGTGAATCGTGAGTTTGCCTCCCCCAGTGCGGACCGACACCAAATTTATCTCTCATCATTCACACCAAACAGGCGTGCATCAGTCGCAGTGATAGTAGAAGCCCTGTCTGCAGTGTCGCGCGGTCTGATAAATGACTAGACACAGGCACGCTTTATCTACGTCAGTCTCATCCCCACCTAGCGAGCAACAGACTCGACCAATCCGTTCAGACGTAAAGCGAGCTGACGTGACCAATGCAAACTCCACATGACCCTTGTTTCTCTGTCAACATGACTCAGATTGTAACACTCTAAGGAATGTCATACTAATGGATTGACACTTTGCGTATCACATCGTGCTGGTGATGTCCTGCTTTTCAGTTCATTCATTACAGATATGTTGAACACGACGCTGAAACTCTGTGATTGCATTCGTACTAGATTTGGCGTAGACATCTTACGACATCCACAAGTTGTTACGCAAGACAATCAGTCGGAGAACCTCTAAAACGACTGGCTATTTCTTCTTGTAAATAGTGATACTTTCTGTTAGCCATTTCCTGTCAAGTTTCCAAGGTTCAACCTTAGAAATCCTAATACGTGGCTACTTCAACCTAGGGTTGTTCTCAGAATGGTGTTTTACATTCCCCGGTTTTTGAAGATCCATTTCGCCCCTCCTCATCTTGTTAGCCAACCAGTTTGCTAGTACATTGGTGCCTCTCCACCGGCTGTCCTGTTACCCCTTAGGTGTTCTCGTTTAGTTGTTGAGGGATGTTACATATTCTCCTCGATACTTCTGTTGTCCCTCAAAATATAACAAAGTTTTTGAAATAATTGGTTCCCTCGAGCAGTTTGAACAAAGCAGATAGAACATGAAAACTGGTAGATGCAAGCATTTCGTATTGACTCATCAGTACCAAACTTACAATAACACGGGTGGGCTTTTTTTAAAACAATCGATTTGAGGGGTGGAAAATCAATAAGCGAGAGAGGATAAGACATTAAGTCCAGGGAAGGGTCAGGTTCACGAACAGTTGTTTCTGAACACAGAGAGCTGGTTTGAGTCGATTAATTGCAACTGCTTCAGCGAACCGTAAGAATCTCGGGTTGGAATGTCGCAACAGGATTTTGAATGCACAAGATGGATCGGTAGCATGACCGGTGGTCAAGACGTGTCTAGCGACTGAGGAAACTGGCTGTTTATGCGTTTCAGAAACATTACCATTCTCCGGTAACGCGGACTTCTGTACCCATTTAGGTAAATGTTCCTTCATTCTGGAGATCAAGCATCTCTCGGTTCTGCCTATGTAACTTTCTCCGCAGTTACATACAAATTGGTAAACACAATGTGAAGTGGCACCGATAGGCTGATCTCCTTTGATTGAAGGCACTGGTAGTTTCTGAGTCCGAGCGATTACACGGAGTTCAGCTGCATTAAATGTTCGTTTAATTGAATTTCTTAATCGCTGTGATGTTTGCTGCATGACATAATCACCCTTAAAAGGTAGCTCTATATAGACTCTCTTTTTCTCTACAGTGACCACCTTTTCGGATGGTAATTTTGGTCTACTGTGCCTATCTATGAAACTTCTGGGGTAACCATTTGATTGTAGGACAGACGTAATCAGATCTAGTTCCTCCGCGAGGCTGTCAGGCGTACAGATTCGCCTTGCTCGTGTGAAGAGAGTATTTACTAATGCTCGTTTGTGTTGGATCGGTGTGAAGCTGCTAAAGTTTAGGTATTGACCTGACCATGTGGGTTTCCTATACACGGTTCTTCTAACCGAGCCATCTTCCCGACGACTTATTAGGATATCTAGAAATGGCAGGCAGTTGCTGACCTCAAATTCACAAGTGACCTTCAGATTAGGATGGCAACTATTTAGACGTTGCACCAGGTTATCTATCATCTGTTTAGATCGACTGAAAATTAAGGTGTCATCGACGTAACGCTTGTAATATGACAAGTTTTCTATCTCGGTAGCTAGCTGTTGCTCAATTTTCAGCATGAAAAAGTCTGCTATGATGGGACCTAGTGGACTTCCCATGGCTACTCCGTCTATTTGACGGTAGGACTGTTCAAGGAAACGAAAACTGACATTCTCAGTACAGAGCAGCAAAGTTTCCTTCAATATGTCGGTGGGAAGTGGCAACGAAGTGTGACTCATTTCAACGAGTTCACAAATGTAGTCAATCGTTTCGTGCAGTGGGACATTTGTGAAAAGTGACTGAACATCTATAGAGCACATCAGTTCATTGGCAAGATTGATTCTGTCCAGGTCACTGATCAATTCAAAGGAATCTTTAATGGAGTATTTCTGAAATTTCTGTTTTACTGGGGTTAGAATAATGACCAGCCAGCGTGCTAATTTGTGGTAAGGTGAGTTTGTCATTGCCAAAATTGGCCTAAGTGGCATCCCAGATTTGTGAGTCTTTGGTAGGCCGTAAAGTTGAGGTGTTGACGATCCGCGCGGCTTAAGAGACTTATACGTTACTTCATCAATAATCCGCAACTGCAAGAGCAGCTGAAGATGTCGTCCTATGCGGTCCTCTATTTCGCCAATGTTGTCTACTCTCTCTATTCGTCGAAACTTTGTTTGATCATCCAATATTGATAACATCTTCTGTACATACACATCCTTGTCTAGAATGACGGCCCCAGAACCCTTATCAGGCTTAAGTATAACCACGTTTTTCGACTTAAGCTCTCTTAATGATTGTAGGTGTTGCTTCGTGATAGCACACCGACTATTAATTGGAGTCCTGATAAAACCATAAGCTATATCGGTGAACTTAGTCTTTAACCGACCTAGATTGTCAGCACTAGTTGGTCGAAGATCAGATAACTGATCAATAAGATTCTCAAACTGGGCTTCAACACAAATACGATCAACCTTATGTGATGGTATTTTATAACCAAGACCTAAGGCTAACACATCTAGTTGCAACGAATCCAACTGTATTGAAGAACAGTTCAGCACGTACTTACTAGAATCCGGCGGAATTGGTTCTTCACCGTGCTCCGTACGTGACCTTCGCAAACGATTGATATAAGTCCTCTTCGTACGGTCGATAATTTTCTTACAGAATAGTGTGAAGAGGATACGAGAGCAAAGTGTCAAATTTTCGACGACGGATAAAAGGCGGCAATGTGTCTCACGCAAATCAGCCAGTCGCATTTGAGCAGTCTCAATGTGGGCAGTCGCAATACGTCTGAGGTTATTGTTGGTTACCTTCAGTTTGTTCTTCCTTAGGAGCCGGAGGAACTGATAAGGATATCGACCTTGCTGTGTGCACTCAATGAGAGAAGATGTTTTCACAAGTTCACGAGCAATCTTGCATCTCAAACTGGCCACACGACTCAGCAATCGGCAGGTCTCAGCGGGAAATCTTCGCCTTAGAAATGTGAAACAATTGGTTCCCTCGAGCAGTTTGAACAAAGCAGATAGAACATGAAAACTGGTAGCTGCAAGTATTTCGTATTGACTCATCAGTACCAACATTACAAAGTTTGTTGTAAGCCATTGTTTCTTCTCAAACGAACAAGTTCGAAACTTTTTACCAAAAGCTCCACTGGGCTTGGTTTGCTCTCCTCATCTGTGTAGTCAGGGTCCTACTCTCTGTAAAATCATTCATTTAACGGCATCTACTCTTACTCAACTTCTGTTGTTCCTTACTTAACTAAGCTCCCATATCAAATTATCTTCCTATTTATAGAATGATTACAAAAATGAGTCACTGCGTGATGCTATTTTTGGTCTTCTCTGAATCTTGACTAATTATTGGTAAAAGTCAATTCCCATGAGATGTCTTTCCGATCGACAGTTCGTTCGGTCAGACCACACGCGTACACACCCTGTCCGCTTGCGCGTTTCGTGATGGATGGGACTTTACAAAAGGATTGTATCATTCCATATAAAAAAATCTCCTGGTTTCACTGTTTGAGGGCATGTTAATTGCAATTTGGGCACCCTACTTTGATGATAACAACCCTTGAGCTGAACAACAAATTTACCCATCCTCGCTTGAGAATGAAAAAGCAAAACTTGAGTCTGGTGCTCGACGGACGTAACAGCATGGGTATTTGATCATCCCATATTTTTTTCTGTGAACATAATTTCCCATTAGAGATTTTCGCCGGGTATATCTGCCTCGCCATTCGTCACCATTTGATTCAAACGGTTTTTTTTAACACCTAATTGAGAAAGCAAAGAAATGTGTGTATTATCTGACTACGTTTTGAAAAAACTGTATACGTTCACCTACACCAGTCTTTACTATAGCATTACGTTTTCAAAGATATAGACAGTTATACAACTGAATCAAAGCGTCCCATATCTCCAGTGTACCAACGTGGTAAGAAGACAGTGCGATGTTCCAACAGTTAGTTTTGTCTACCCTCTATTTACTCTAAATACAATGGGTTCGCCCATTACAGGAGAACGAAACAGTTTATAAAGCCAACCGATAGACTTGAGACACTGCGTTCCCTTTGATAACTTTATCAGTTAAGAAGGAAGACATATGTTGTGATATGGTAACATTCCGTCCACTGTCATCAGTCGCAAAAGTAAGGCATGCAAGCTATATATAACTGATAAATGGAGATAGACGGGGTATGGACACGCATCCAAACACACCACTTATCATGTCATTACCACCACGGCAACATTATGGATTTTTTCAACCGATAGAATCCACTGCAAATAAAGAATGTCTTCAATCGCCTTTTGAGAACACAAGTCTGATTGATTTTTCTTTGGAGTGACAAGGCTTTTAGGCAAAATCAAGGTCAGGATGGTTCTATATAATATCAGGATAAACAAACTGGTTGAGTAAACCGTGCAAGCCATGAAATGGACACGCTGAACAATCTATGAGGTGAGGTTACTACTTCCTTACCGTGTCTATTCGGTCGACCGTCTGAATGATTTGACAAACAATTTCGTCAAATAATCAGCCACGCTCACGCTTCTATTGGTTCTGCTCATATGTGTCGCAAGAAATGTGAGTGAACTCCTAGGTAAAATGTAAATGTTCTTAAGGTTAGTTGACAGGTTGCACGTGGTACTTAATTCAACGGTTGAACACGTGCCCCGCAATATGATTTATTCTCTGTAAGCGACAGCAGCGGTTGCCTAAAATCAGTAGAGTAGCAGACTGAGAAAGGTTGCTCTCTTCTGGACTAAGCGCACTATGCTTACTGTGTTGTGAAACCGATTGCACTTTTCGCAAAGCCATTTGTGATTTTACTCCACATTTTAAAAAATCACCAAGAACTACGGGCTAAACATCTTTATAGACTTTGACATCATACTTGACGTCATTCAAGTTAAGGTGATTGCTAACATTACCGCTTTTCGGAGTTTGAACGATGTGTCGTCTAATTTTATCATCGAAGTTCTTACTTTAACCGCGTGTTTCAGTATATACAACAAACAGTTGAGCTACGGAAAGGCTGGATAGTGTTCATCACTTCCGTCGTTTGCTGAGTTCAGAGATACAGTTTAGAACCAGTGTCGACCGTTTTTAATTCAGTGGCTGTCAATTTTCCATGAATTCTGCACCACACCTTGTTAACGAAGGTTGTGTCACCGACCTTGAGCATCATGTCCGTTCTGATGCGTTAACCAAAAAGCTGAATGGGGGAAAATTACAATGAGTTATTGTTTTACATGGTTTCGATCTATGACTAGCCAGGTTATGTAAGGAACAAAGTATGTAGCACCTTGTTGCTTGCCAGCAATCGAAGGCTTAAGGGAAGTTTCATTAAAGAAAATATGTCTAGCTTTAGAGAACGGGACAGAAAAAAGACAGTCTGGCTTAACCACTCAACCGTGACTGTCATTGTTAGAGGCCAGATAATCTTGCCTGATTTGTTGGCAAATTCGCAACCCCGCGTAGTGCTTAGCATACAGCATGCGTAAAGCATATATACCTGGGTCAGTGGTAAGCGTGAAACACTGTATGCTCGTGATTTTTTTGCATGTAAGCCGATTAATTCTCTGGCGATTTATTCGATGTTCTTTCAAAACTTTAAAATTTGATATGAACCAATGACGGTGGAATAAGGCATGATAGTCATTAGTGAAAAAGTAATATATCTTGACAAAAATATATTCGGACAGCAAAAAATTGAGTTCCGGGCTCACTCTAAGAGTCGTAGTATAACCAGTTGAGCCCAAGCTGGCCCGAGGACTGATGGGACTGATGAGACACAAGTATGAATTAAACCAGCAAAAAATGATTTCATAAAAATCTGTTTACACTGTTTGTGGCGATCACAGAAGCACATCGAACTATATCGGTTTCACATTTACAAAAATCAACTTCCCATGTTTTTTTTCTGGAATAACTCAGTTTCTCTTGAGATTTTAGTATCATTTCACAAGCTGTTACACGTCAACTGGTTAGGACTCATAAATGTAGAATGACAATGTATTTTGCTAATGTTCTACGGTTTTGTCCACAAAAATCGAGAAGTGACATTTTCACTGTAAGCAAAAGAAACTATGTGAAAGCCGGGAGCCTGATCGCCATAAATCACTGATTTTCATCTAACCGATGATCAGTCAGGTAGAACTAACGACAAACCGGGAACAGAGAAAAGCGGCGAAAAATCCCACTGAAGCATACTGTGCATACATCTGCTAGTGAACGACACATTCACCGAACTTAGGAATAAACGATTGCCTGAGGGAGTTCGGCGCCAACTTGATGATATGTCACTAGCATTAAGTCTAAACACTGGACATTTTGACATGGCACGCAAATTTTAGTTTTGAAAGCTGTGATGTATGTGCTAAGAAAATTAAATAACGCAGTTACTTAGGAAGTGGATATTTTTGGTGCACTCATCAATACATTGTCCGCATCTTTAATGTGAGAGGTTTTGGAAAAACCGATCCACGATAAATGCTACCGAACAGTGTGGCACTAGAGTGGACATAATCAGCCCATATATTCTAACCCAGACTAAAACTCTTTCGTGAATTCGGATCACATATTCTTTTACCATTTTTACTTCAGAACTACAGTGTCGACGGAGCAGAAATGTGCGAATGGTAAGTGTAGGAAACAGCCGCGAAAATGCATCTAATTCATCCCTGAGAAGTGCGGTTCTATAGGGTAAATGTACAAACAAGCACACGCCTCTCGATGCCAAGAACTGGAATCCATGAAAACGTTTTTAGTTTTGAGGTTAGATTGATTCATAATCTCAGTCTGTAGGGATGTGCAAACGTAGGATACAGAACTAAGCATTGAAAACATTAATTTGTCACCACTGGAGAAGGTTTTCAGGTTGACACCTGATGACTGGGGACCAGGAATTGTGAACGGTTTGTTGTATGCCATCCAATCTCCTTGGTCGTGGTTGTTGGTGCGAGTTTTCTCCTTACAGTGTGTCTATGTCGTAATTTATCATTAATGGTTGATGTGACTCGAACCTCACACATCTAACGAGGTCTGCCGAATACAAGTGGTCAGCCTCACGAAGTATTAAAATCACAGTGTACTCAAGCACCTCCACCGGAGTTCGGAAGAATCTGAGGGTTGATAGACGAACCTCTGGTCAACGATTTGCCAATCGTTGAGAAGGTAACATAATCCTACCCAGGACTGAATAACATTCTATCTATTCTTTGTAAGTCTTCTTCGTAGGAAAATCAGTTAACGTTCATGAGTTATCGATACCACATTATTCTATGTAACACATGTTGTGTTAGCCACTACCTGTCTTGTGAATACGTGCTATTAAAATAACGGACGTGAATTCACGGTGATTTTCTTATTACAAATAACGAGTATTTGCTACAGTCCATACACACTCTGACCCTTGTAAGCGTCGCTTTCACCCCATCAAGCCTTTCAAAAAGGTCAAAATGCATCAACCATGAATTGTGCTACGTTCATTCGAAATATTTGATGCTGAATGCGACAATCCATGGATTCACCCATG
>QNGE01005110.1:32812-49035 GCA_008508345.1 Paragonimus westermani | reverse complement strand
AGTCTAGTGCTTGTTTTCGAAAGAGGCTGGTTGGAAAGTCTACCTGAATGCGACGACTGCGATCAAGTGTGAGTGATGGTCAACTTGAAAATAACACTCAGTTTTAGCATTTGAGTTTTTATCGTGTTCAGGAAGATATGTTGCCATTAGTTTCGTCCACTCAGAAATCTACCGCGTTCAAGTTCTTCTTTCTCCATTTTCCCAACCAAATTATCCTTGAATCCAAGTGTTTCGTGGAGTTCTATGTTGAAATTAGTTCTCGTCATAGATTTTTTATTCACATGCTAGTCCAGGAACATCTGTACGAGAAGTCCACACTGGGAAGTTTTACCTCAATACAGAATAGCGGAATTTGAAATCATACGATAGTCAGATGAATACTGCTTCACAGCCAATATCCCCAACTTGTTGTTCAATGAACGAGATTTATGAGAAAAACGGTGTGAAATATCAGAATAGATCCTCCTTCCATCGAGTGCGCGAACCGCTATTTAATTCTCACTGGCCATTTTTCTGATGTCGTTGGATGAGGTCGGAGAACCAGAAATATCATCCAAATCTCTGTGCCCTATTGAACTGAAAATTTAAGGCAAGCGAGCCTGTTGCTCGGAATCACTTATTAACAGCAACAAGTCAGCTATACGACTCAAGTAAACCATTCAAGCTGTCCTCGTGTATTCAGAACCCGAACGTGCTGGCCTACAACAAAGTTTTGTTGACCAAGCTCGTCAGCTGGCGTTAAATGCATAGAAGTGGTTGAACTAACCAACTGGCGTCGCCGTGGCACCGATGACATTATACTTGTTGCGAAGGTATACGCATTACAACTTTCCGTTTTTATATAGAATGCGCTTTGTTTNGCCAATATCCCCAACTTGTTGTTCAATGAACGAGATTTATGAGAAAAACGGTGTGAAATATCAGAATAGATCCTCCTTCCATCGAGTGCGCGAACCGCTATTTAATTCTCACTGGCCATTTTTCTGATGTCGTTGGATGAGGTCGGAGAACCAGAAATATCATCCAAATCTCTGTGCCCTATTGAACTGAAAATTTAAGGCAAGCGAGCCTGTTGCTCGGAATCACTTATTAACAGCAACAAGTCAGCTATACGACTCAAGTAAACCATTCAAGCTGTCCTCGTGTATTCAGAACCCGAACGTGCTGGCCTACAACAAAGTTTTGTTGACCAAGCTCGTCAGCTGGCGTTAAATGCATAGAAGTGGTTGAACTAACCAACTGGCGTCGCCGTGGCACCGATGACATTATACTTGTTGCGAAGGTATACGCATTACAACTTTCCGTTTTTATATAGAATGCGCTTTGTTTTATAAAACCAAACTGACTTCTTTTTGTATGTGGACGTTACAAGCTTCTGTTTTGAAAACAAATATGGGCGAAATCACTAGGGAGATTAGTGTCTGTCATCGAAGGATTGAGAAGAGATCTAACTGCAGAACATAAGGAAAGATTGTTCATGATTGTTCAAATGTTGTCTAATTATTTAAGGTGCCCAGTAGCTCGTGGTTGTCGGTACAGACTAAGTTAAGTCACAGACAGTCACTTCTAAAAACGAGAGCAATAATATGAGAACTATAGATGGTAAACGGTGCACAACAAATTGTGAATATACCTAACATTCAGATTAGCCATGTCTGAGTAACGGAATAGCTGATTGGCTGAAAGTTATCGGAATACTACCGTTTTTTAACTCCTTCTCGTTTAAAACCACTGAGAGTATACTGTAAATCCAAACTTGAAAGAAATATTTTGTTCTTTACACGACCAATTCACTTCCCACGAACAGCACAATCGAGTTCTGTTGTTGCTAGGGTTGATCAAGCTGTGAACCTAACATGTTTACAACAAATTCACAACTAGTAGCCATACGAAAATCACGAGGTCTGAACACTGAGTCACGAACGCTTTCAAGTATTGTACGGGTGGATACACCAAACTGCGAAGTAACCTTTTTAATTTAACAAATAGTGCCACGGTGAGAGTTCATTAGCCCGGTTGAAGTCGTTGTGGATATTGTAGCCATCGTCGATCTTTTGTCTGATAATTAATATTTTGGTATTTTGAATACTAAAAGTTGACATTAACATTCAACTATCGGTCGTTCTGGAAACCAAAGTGCGATATCGATTTCAACCATCTATCACTAATAGAAACACGTACTGATGAACGCAATCCGTCGAAAATGTATTTTTTTCAGGTGATAGGTCGGACAAAGTTAATTGATAGTGAATCGATTCACGTGTAAATGATGTTTAACTTCTCCATGTAATGCACATTTATTTCTCTTTGAGAAACGTCAATCAGCTGCTAGTGGTTAGCTTGCAAACCGGAAGTTATCTAACGGTGTCACAGAAAAGTTAGCTACGCATGGGGCTTGGTCTCGATGACTATGAGCCTTATGGGGGATAGTATACCCAACCTAGCTTCATTTCACCTGCCACGCATTCGTCAGATAATCGTCTCTACCACTTGTGGACAGGATTCTTAGTGGCAGGCTAGACAATCGTTTACATGACTGATAGGCTGCAGTTACTGTCCGTCTCTTTTGGGGTTGCCGGAAATGCCTGCAAGTTTTCAGATAAACTAAAAAACAAGTTTTAGAAGATCGGAGACGGAAATACAACAGTTAGGGAATTTAATTTTAGCCCCTTGCAGTCCTGGTACTTGCCGTCCCATGTCCCTGAAAATAAAAATATGGTCTGCTATTATGATACTAATTTGTACATTGTGCTTTTGATTTCCTGGCTTTGGTGATACTTATAAAATCCAAAACACCATTCCGTTGGTACTTGTTTGGAAAAGCTGCCTGCTAATTCTGGGTTCTGGGTGGGTTTTCTCTTCTGTCAGTAATCAGGAAGGGCATTATCAGACGTGGGAACCAATCTTACGTCAAATGTCCTACAACAGAGCTCAGCTCATAGTTTACAATATTCACGGTGAGCTACAATGCACGTATAATCAGATCTGCTCGCTACTAGCGCCGTTTACGTTACCCAGTAAATCTCAGTGACCGTGCACTCTCATCGTTCATTAGATGATTGACAATTATTGTGCCTTTAAATCTGATTTCCTTAATTGAGGCCCACCACCTTAACAGAAGTTTCAGAGGCACTGTCTGGCCACGGAACAAGAGAGGATAGCAAGATGACATGATTTTACGAAAAAGCATCAAAAGGAGGAATACTAAACATAAATTTTAGTAACAAACATAGAGTTCTTCTCAGGATGTTGATGTGTAGAACGGCCTTTGAATTATTTTGTATAAGATTGTTTTCTTTATTTTGCTGCTAGTCTAATGAAACATTTTTATAAATCATTATGCTCTGTGTCCATGTGTGTGAGCAAAATGAGATAATTTTAGGTTGGATTTTGTCAAAATATTTTGGGTATGTCACTTGCCTTATAATAATTACGTTGGACATTGTAGTCGTTTATAAGTTATCTCCCATAGATGCAAAATCAATACAGAGTCTTTTGAGACCTCCATAAACCTTTCACCCAGCACCGTTCCAGAATCTGGTTTTCTTCTGTTGTATACGTGTTAGGGTTTCCAACGTAGCCCCACAACCTGGCCGAGCCTCAAACGGCGGTCCGATTGATCACGTTTTCATCGACCAACAGCACATTAATCTGCATGCTTGCAGATGACATTACTGCATACACATGTCAAAACACTTCGTAGTTTACCTACGGTACGTGTTTTGTCTACCTCTGTTATTGTCTGAATGGGTTAACGTGGACTTCATCCGAATAGAAATACAGCACTGTTCATTCAGAGTTTGTCATCGGTATATATACTTGCCAATGTCAAGATCTGAAATATGACCACGCCTATAAGAGGCAAACGTGTGGACATCTATGGCACTGACCTCGCCACAGGATTGATCTAACTGTCAGTTGCAAACGCTCGGCCACATTTGTTTGTGGGTATTACTCAGACTGTCCGAACACCACATGAGAGCGTGGCCGGAATTCACTTGTTGACATTAGCCTGGATATGTAACACTGAGCAGCTCTAAAAAAACGTTAATCTTTAACGTAGTGCTTTTACAGAGAAAAGCCTGCCAGAAAGGTTTAGTCGAATGCGAACTTTTAAGTCACTGAAGTTTAACTTCTATCAACGGTCATCGTTAACTAAGCTGTACAAGCCTACTCTATCTCCGGAGGACTTACAGACTACATTTTACTTACCCTGTCCGTTCAAGCTTAGTTTGTATGCATTTAAATATGTGACAGTGATGATACTAATACTTAGGAGATTCACTCCACTTTGATTGCTGCTGGACCTAACGCTTCTACACACACTAACCATCTGGTTGTCTGTTCTTTTCGGTATGTCATCTCTTGCAGATACTTACAATTTACGTTTTGTACAATAAGCTGCAGTGCTCTTAAACAAAAGTTTTCCTTTTACGATATTACACATTGATGTCTTACGACAAGTAAGTTCCAGTGGAATTACGAGCTCAATCTTTAAATCATCTCAGTACTGGCTGTAAAACAGGTCAGTGTTATGTAACCAATCAGTTTCAGTCACAATTCACTTACTGCTTATGGTGTTGCTTCCATAGAAAAAGTTTGATTTAAGCAAGACAAAAATGGAACACAGACCGCACCTTCCGATAGAGAGATGATTAAGAGGAATCTAGTTTACTAGCAAAGGGAATTTTATATATTCTAATCAATAAGGAGCTAGGAAACTTGCGTTTGAGAGAGGTGACCCTGACTCAGCTAATGGCGACAATCGAGAAAGCATTAACCGTACACATACTTTTCGGAAAAAACGCATTTCCATAGCCATCCACTTACTTGTTTGTTTCCGCTAACACAACCGCTTATAAAAAAATATCTTGTGAATAAACTACACAGGGATTTTGTGTGCATAACCAAAAATTCTACATGCAGTGGAAATGTCGCGCAATAAGTCGTAGTTTGTAATATCGCTTGATCTGTTTTAAATTTGTAAATGCGTTGGCTAGTGATATCTAGCCAGTTTTCTTGTCCAGCTCCCAGAACAGACCACAGTCTCACTGGAGAATTCTGTTAACAGCCTGATCTTTCGCGCGGGTCTTTTATGGTGAAATGTATCGCTCAAGTCCGCTGCTATGATGGAAACTATTAGGAGAATTACGATGTTTTCAACCTGACAAATTGACAAGAACTGAACCCTCAGATACTTTTCCAGTCTGCCCGTAACGGCAACTATCACATCTGTTAAAATGCAGTTCCGCCAATTTTCAGTAACTAGGGCCAAGGCTTGTACAGTAACCACATTTTGCACATTCTCGTTTTCTCAAGTCCGCTTGAATTGTTGTCAGTCCGCACACCATTTTCACTTGTTTATTTCTCGGACCCCACATAAACAGAAAAGCGTGAACACTTTCAACCTTCAAGGAAAGGCTAGCGAACGGTTTTCCAGTTGATTAAAAAATTACAGAAGTACAAGCGCACACATGTAATCCGGTTATCTCTCAAATAAAGGTACACCGTCCACACCTGTGGCTGTACATCTCAGATGCTGGCAATTGTTACAGATATCTCGAACCAGACAGCTAACATGGTGGTCACTGAGTGTAACTTAAAGCCGTTTCCTCGGTGCATTCTAGCCCGACATTGCTGTATCCGCCGTATTGATCGGGATCTGCATTTCGATATTCACTATTACTGGATGTGGCAAGATAAATGTGGTAGATTTAGAACATAAGTGAAATATTTTCGGTGACTGTTTGTACACTTGCTAAGTTTTGATAGTCAAACAAAATCGTCTTGGTTGGACAGAAAATGAGAACTACCAAAAGCAGAGCCTGAAACAGCTGTAAGGTATTCGGTACACGTGGTATGGTGTTGAATGCTCTCAGGTTGGTTTGATTTTGATCTTTCATCCTTCGATGAGTCGGTCAAGCTCACTATGTAAGTATTTTTGAGACACCTACCCGAAACAACGCCTACAGATTGAAACAGATCTTCGCTACAATATCACTCAGTGAATGAGCTGAGAATCGGTCACATTCAAATAAACACTAAGGCCTTCCTTTTTTATCGCGGTCTACGTGTTAATGTGGACTATTTTAGGAAAAATTTGACCATACATTCTCACCTCCGAAGGTGACTAGCAAGGTTCCACATATATACTTTTTTAAAATCTGAAGTTCGGCTTTTCTGAAGAAGGAGTATATGCTCATTGGCTCTTCAGGCTTGACATCAAAATGGCCCCTTATTCACCATTGAGGTTACCGACACAGCATCACTGATTTGAGTATGCACAGTTACGGGCCATTAATTGCTCGCATCATGTAATAGCCTTCTATGTCGACAAATACGTCATGTATGTGTGTGTTTGGTCAATGAAAGCATACTGTCCCTGGAGGCTTATTCTATCGTTCTTGGAGCGGTTGTTATGTGACTTCACTGTTCATCGCATAACTGACAAAGAAAGTGTCAAGTAAACTTTTCAGCTAATTTTAGTTATATTTACTGGACACGAGAATTGTAACAAAGCGACCCACTGTAACGAATGTATTCGCAAGACTCTGCTAAGTCGTGTAGCTTTGTTACACTTCAAAAAATGTGGAACCATAGTAGTCGGATGTATGTTGTTTACTGGAATGCCATTTCATTCAGTGGAAGGCGGAATATTTAAATTTCAACTTATAATTTGTTGGATGACGCCAAAAACTAGCTGCCAACCAATTGGGAGAGAAATAACATTGACTACTGGTGGCTCTGAACTATACCTAGAGACGAAATCTGTGCAGCATGTGTACCTCCACAACGTTTCAAACTTACGCACTGGTATAACCCCAACGGTGAGTGTTAAAATCTGTCATCATCTTCGATTTTCATGCTTTTTTTCTATGTGCTCCGTTTTCCGCCGGTGATAAAAAAGTGTTCACTAAAAGGAAAATATAGAAATGAGTTTACCCATTTTCTTAAATGAGATTACTTTATACCCGAGTACAGTTTACACTCGAAGTTGTGTCGAAGCAAACGACGTACCCTCAAGGAACACCTCAAAATCTGCATGAACCCGTTTTCATGGTTGTTAATTGTAATAAGTGACCTGTAAACATTTCTATTTTGGGATCATTTCATTGAAGAAAATGACCGAATAAATGGAAGCACGGCAACACGCAACTAAAACAATAGCGCACATTCGTGAATAAAAAAGAGGGGCACTTTTTTAAATATCCGCCTTCCCTGTGGTAACCTGCGTGAATGATAAGGAGAGTTAAGTTTGAAATATCCGCCAGAAGCTCGGCAGAGAAACTGGCCGACTGATGAATCTGTTGGTTATGGTTTGATTACTGCATTGCACCATGTTCCGTCAAATGAACTGTCACCAATCAGCCGTCATTCCTTTCAACAGGTCGAAACAAGAGTTAGGGTTCAAGGACCAATTGTTTAACCCTTCAAGTGCCCCAACTCTTCTCAAGTAACCCTTCCTAGGTCATTCGAATGGGAACGCACGTTCTCACATAGAGCTCTCTTTTCATCATAGTAAAAACTTATTTGATTACGGGTTGTTTGCATTGGTTATTACGGTCGATTCACTTCGAGGTCGAGATATTCCTCTGAGATCAAGATACGACAAATGTTAACAGTAGGACTCAAAGTGACTCCTGTGCCAGGATGACAGAACCAATGGAAGAAAGTTGATTTATCGACCAAAGTTCACATGTTTATTTGTCACTGATTATGACCAATCTTTCCAATAAATTACACCTAAAGACTCTTAATTTAACTTAAATATACCAAAACCTTTGGTCGCAAAGCTCGTTGAACCAAGTATCCACTCTTCAAGACATTTTGTCGTGTTTTACGACGAGCATGGTATACCTTCTCAGCTGATAGTCACGGTCCCAACAAGCAGACAATCCGTCTACGTGAAGGAGAGTGAATAGAATTACCAACAGCTCACAGGCTCATCGGTTTTACTGTATGGAGTCTCAATTAAGTATGGAATGTGCTGACAGAATAGCAGGTGGTACAGAGCGTCACCTTTAGTAACACGTACGAGGAAGCGGTGATGTGTGATACTTTTGACTGATCACTTCAGTCATTGATGGAACTAACCACGTGAGCCTGATTGATACCAGGACGCATTGTGCTGCATTTCTGATACTGAGTGCAGACTTGGCAGAAGACAAGGCCTGTGTTAAGTGGGCCTTTTTCCATAATGGCGTAAAACTCAACAACCAATTGATTGTAACCGGGGGGTGGAGTGTTGACGGGGAGTAGCAAATCGAGACAAGTAAACTAGATGTAAACAATTGTAAGGACGGCCAAAAATGCTGACAATAAGATATAACTTAATTTTGAGTGCAGTTGTTCTCCCGTTCAAGTTTTGTCGGCCGATCCACTTAAAATATTCTACGAACATTCGAGGTTTGCTTTTGACTGGTTCTGGTAACAAAGCCTGGCATGATTAATGACGTCTTATAAGAGGTCAGCTGGACCGTTGTTCAGTAAACTGAGTCCCTCCCTACTAGACATAAGCTGTTTGGTCACAAATTGGAAATCCGCAAAATTGTACACACCCAAAATATCTTAAACAGTGGCAAGTTCATTTCCTAACTTTTTTGAAACTCTAAGAAGAAACGGTCATGGTCGCTGTAAGGAGACTGATTCCATTCTGCAAGGCCGAATTCGTTAGCGACATGCAGTTGGGAAACTTTGTTACAAGTTTACCGATGATGGCTTTAGACAGTCGAATAATATGAGATCAGCAACTGTTAGTTCTGAATTTGCACTCCAGAAACCTTCTATTTGATGTAACAAGTGATAGTTTTGACGTTTTGCCACCTACATGGAACTTTTGACCAGTTCTCGATGGTACTGTTACAGTCAGATGTGATCTATAGACCTCAGTGAGTCTGAGGTAAACGGCACAACTATTCCACAAATGAGTTAATATCTACAAAGAAAATTTTCTTTTGTTGAGTAATGTTGCAGCTATTGATCGCTTAATCGACCCACGTAATAAAGACCAGCATACTTATTCACGAATACGAGGTTCACGTGAACGTTTGAAAGCCATATTGATCACCGTCATAAGTTGCAGCTTGTTTTTAACAATTCCGCAAATATTGAATGTATTCTGAAAGCAGTATTGAGGTGTGTTCACATCAGCCCTTCGCGTAATACGTTTCCGTTACACAAAAAGGTACAATTACCTAACTCTTGCGTTCAACAAAGGAATTATTTTGAAAGCATGCAAAAATGGGTGGTGAACTAATCAATCTGCATTGAGCCCATTGGAATACAATCAATTGGACAGAGCGCTGGACGAGTTCAGCAATTATGTGCAGTTTTGTCGGAAACCTGTTTTAACGCATGTTATAGTTAACCTTATCAACAGGCTGACGTAAAACGAGGGTTGATCGATGGACAGTTTTGTAAATTCAACTTTACCATCCACAAAATCGAAAGTGAAGTGATCAATTCAGTTTTTCTCATTCTACAGCAATACTTATCACATTGTCATTTGAGATTTTCCGGTGAATTTACAGGTCACGCCATTACACCATACTTACTGGTCTAGTCAGGAGGCTTTTGATAAGTTGCCGATTTACGAAAGAGGTTGCCTACGGAATCTGATGTGCACATATATCCCACCTTATGTTTTGTTCGTTCTGTTCAGTTACATACACGGAATGATATCCTAAGTTATATGAAAAAGGCAGACAGAAGCGAAATAGCAGTTTGTCAATTAAAAAAACGCAGCCAACTGCAATACATGCTCGAATGTTTGAACATTTCCGAAGGTGGTGACGTGGTAATCTTGACGGAACAGAGCGTAACTTCTGCGATGAGCCGCACACATACTTTAGCTAATCTCATTAAATTATACTCAACAACACGTGTGCAGAAAATTCCGAAGGAAAACTGATTGCTAACACACCAAAAAGAACCTTATTCACGAATTCACCTGTAAACGCAGACGGCAGTGTGTAGGTCGTAAATGAGAGCAACATACGCTCGAATCTCGTAGCATATTTCAGAATGGTGTCTTAGTAGTAGAGATGGGACAACTAATAATTCCAAAACAATAAAACTCGCTCTAATCCAATCACAATAGTAGATTCTTTGAAAGCCTTCTGTGTTGCTTGTCAGAATATGAACAAACGCTCTTTAGCTGTTTCTGATACGCCAGTCGCACACCCCGAGAACCATCGTTGTGTCCAGAAGCCGTTGATAACGATAGCTGCACTGCCACCGGTAACACAGTGTTTACAAATCAATCGTTAATTACATATTTTTTTCTTAGTGCCTCAACCCTTCATTGTTTGGTTCCTGTTTCCAATACTTTCTTACTACGTTCATGTGAACCTACTTAAGTGTTTACATCTATTCCTCGTACATTGATTAATGGTTCAAGTATTTGGAAATGTCACAATACCTAGACACGATGTTCAAATAGACAAAGTTTGCTATTCTGGCTGTACGGAACTATTCCTGTACCCTTTCGGTTACCATTTCGTACATGCAATTGAAGAGAACGAACTAACTGTTGTTCGAGTATATATCTGACACAACTTTTGTGTTTCTCAACTTCTAGTGAGACAGAACTGTTTCAAAATCTGTCTTTTGATCAGTTTAGCACTTCCACTTATGTAAGTCGATTACCTCTCAAATATTTTCCGCACCTGATCACCTCCTTTGCTCCCATTCTTCACTATACATAAGAGCATCGTCCGCTGGGACATGTCACAAGAGTTTATGGGGTTGTACCCGTAGTAATGGTTAATTTGTTACTCCCCATCTAGCCCGATTTCTTCGTAAGCAAACTGACGGCAAAAATGGATGTGCACAGTTTTTGTTTGTGGAGAAAAATGGTTACATAATTGTCAGTAATTTAGCTCTTGAGTTCCACCTAGGTAGCTTATCAGAATGCTTTCAGTGGTAACATGCTCAATTTGAACCAGGCTACAATACACCCCACACATATTCCTTCGGATTTTTGGTATGACAGCAATCTTTCAATAGGAATTGCTGACATGTTACCTTGGAAGTTTCCATACCTTTTCAAGAAACTTATCGATCTGTGCCCAGTTTAAAACACAAACATGGCAGAACAAGCTGTCTGACCCAGGCCTAAACTTTCGACCGGAATTGTAGTAAACAATACTGCCATCAGCGAACAAATGTCGGAAGTCCGGCTGGTTGATTACAAAGCTTTTAATTAGTTGTCAGAAAATTGCTACTGAGAATAGCTTTGTTTCTCTTAAGTGCGTTTGGAAACTGATGTCAAGAAACACACAACAACTGAGAGCTCAACCCGTTCGCTTACAGCTTCCTAATGTCTGGCTGAAAATGTCACGGTAACAAACGAGGTTACGTAGAAGAAAATGTCCACATAATCAGTGGTTTTAGTATTTTTCTGACACTTCTGAAGGATTCACCGGATAACCATCAATGGCTTTACTGTGTACAGATATATTTGCTTATTTACTATTTAAAAAACATGAAGTACTACTATTCTGTATCACTCGCGTGAAACGATGTGTCTAGGGTAGCTAACTTTCTCTGTATTAAATAGAACATCATTCTAGAGATTAAAGAGCGTGTTTCAGTGTTTGTCTATCACTACCGTCACCGGTATTGTTAGTTAGGCAGAAAAAGTTGATTCTACCAAGCTGCCACTGACAAACTTTAGGCTATTCCAGGAAATCGTTCTCCAAAATGAGACAGTTGATCGACCTGTAAGAACACTGCAATAAAATTTACTCCAGTGACAAACATTTTGGGATTTCCTGTTATTGGATTGGAATGCCAAATTCCTTGGACAGAACAAATCAGATATTGCGTCGTGTAACGTACAGTCAATGTTCCAGTTGGCTCTATGATTCCTTCAATAACCTGGGGTCGATCGTGTGCTATCTCCCTAGTGATAAACCAAAGGTGGCATTCTCCTAGAAGTTACCTCCACTTCAACCCCCTTTGCGTTTTACATTCTCAGTATCGATCTTTGAAAGAAAACGACTGCTACTGATTCACAGAGATATGTCGCATTAGTCGCAAGTGGGTGTTGGTATACTGAATGCATTTTGCAGCAGTGTTCATCACAGTGTTTGGCTCTCACTCCTAAAGATTTTCAAGAAGTATCGCTTTCATTACCTGGAGCTTGTCGGTTCACTTATTATGAGCTCACATGAGCCAGTTAGTACTTTACTGCAAACTAACTATATAGATGCGGTTACTTGGAGTGTGCAAATATACCCTGTGTACTCCTCATCTAAGATGGTCTTCATCGATGCGTTCCGTATGCTGTAAAGTTAAGCAGTAAGAGATTTATGTACAACTCATGAAACCCTTGTTGACCGTTCAGAAGTTGACTAAAGTGTTTGTACATGCTGACACTCCTCTTTTTTATCTGTATTGTCTTCTCGTTGATTTTTCAAGCGTCCTTGTAAAAGCGGAACAGTTACTGAAGTCTGTCGCCATCTTCTACATTCAGCAGTATGTAACGTCGGTCTTTATACTGTCACTTTGTCCGATCTTCAGGTGAGAGAACATGCAAACCAACTTCTGTATGGTACTTCTTATCCCTTGAATTCAAGCCCATCACATTCTATTCAACAAAGTTGTCTGTTTGACATTTGGTTCACCAATAAACCTGTCCACAACAGTATGCTGAACTGCGCCGTACATTTGGTTCTGCATGAAAAAGTCAAACTGTCAACCGGAATGTTTGATTTTACATAATTAACAACTTTTAATTCTTCAAGTTGACCATCACTCACAGTTGATCGCAGCGTTCGCATTCAGATAGACTTTCCAGTCAGCCTCTTCTGAAAAGAAGCACTAGACTCGAGTTTCGCTCTTATTAGAGCTCGTCAGTAGTGCATATCCTTGTCACGGCCGGGATTTGAACTCCGGACATTCCAATCATGAGGCAACCGTGTTAACCACTGCGCCATTGACCTCACAGTAGGCACGACCGGATTATCAAATCTGAACGCTCAACCACTCTCGCTTGTGAGCAATGATCAGGTTGCCTGATCGTCTCGAGAGGAGACACAGTTACTGCCTGTTAACTCCAATCAATAACCCCGCGATTAGGACTTCCGAGGTCAATGGCGCAGTGGTTAACACGGTTGCCTCATGATTGGAATGGCCGGAGTTCAAATCCCGGCCGTAACAAGGATATGCACTACTGACGGGCTCTAATGAGAGCGAAACTCGAGTCTAGTGCTTCTTTTCGAAAGAGGCTGGCTGGAAAGTCTACCTGAATGGGAAGACTGCAATCAAATGTGAGTTGTGGTCAACTTGAAAATAAACCAAATCCCAGACCACTCATCAGTAATTTTAATTTTTCAATCAAGGAACAGCCTTAACCAATCAAGTAGTTTTTCGAAATAATCCGTAAGATGAGCTAAAAATTCCAATGTTTTTATAATTACCTCAGTAAATCGATTTGACTATTAACGAATGACAGTGGCTACTACTAGACTTCACAAGATAATTGGTTCGGCCCAGACTGGACGTTGACTGGGTGTTGTGTCACACGGTCAAGGTCAAATGTTTGTGTGGTTAGACTGGGTGTGATTGATCTGTGGCCACGGAAGTTGCAGGGACTGAACAAACTTCTTTTGAGAGCACAGATCAGGGTTGCGTAATCTGATTGCAGTCGATTCGGCAGTCACCAGAATATGCTGACGGACTGTTTTTGGTTGAGCGTTGACCTTGACCGTGTGACACAAAACCCAGTCAACGTCCGGTCTGAGCCGAACCAATTATCGTGTGAAATCGATTTGACTTCATAGACACCACTGATCTGCACAATTTTATCTCATTCGAACATACCCCTATCCCACCTTTGTAGTTTCACTTGCTGTGTGTTTGTGATTCAATTAAACCCACCTAAAGCATCATACTTGTTACTTTAACTGGGGTGAGGTTGAAGCCAACTCTTCTCTTTGTATCGGTGACTGAAGTAATTAAACACTTAGTCAGAGAATGTAAAAAGCTCGGCGAAGTAACTAGGGCACCTCTACAGTACCACTTCATTCTTCACCCTTCCAAGTAAGCTGTCATTAGTGATCAGAGATCTTAGAAGTTACATGAAGTTCGCCATGGCTGAGTCTGAAAACGACGGTGTCTTGCACTTCGCCAGTTAAAACTCTGCTGCAGTCATATGAAAAAAACGCAGGCAGTGTGCAAACTAGTATAGAAAAGGGAGCCACATCACTTTTCTCATGAAACTGATTGTTGGTAGCACCAGTGTACACAGCGGATACCAATCCCACAAAGGACTTGCAGAACATAATTACTGGCTACTCCAGATGCTGGGAAGTTGCACAGTGTCACCAGTCTATGTACTAGGCAAACCAAACTCCGGAAGTACAGACACCAAAAAGTTACGTAGAAGGGAAACACAACCGATCCTTGGCCACAAATACTCAGAAGGCCAGGAACGTAAATTACCTAGACAGGAAGCGAGAAAAATCCAGTTGTTCCTTGACAGCGCCGTCGAAGCTTAGAGGTCATTGTCAATCGGTTAATGTTGTTGGCTGAGCCTGGTTTCAGCATACATCCAAAGGTGAGCCAGGACACTACCCTATGTGTGATCGGATGCATATCACAGGAAACGGTGACATGCACTTTCAAATCTTAACCTAATGGCCATAACAGTTACGGATTAACAGTCACATGGTTAAGCCATATTCGCGAACAAAGTCGCACTAACAATAATCATCTTGGTGTGTCCGCTAACTTGTGGAATGCACATTGTGGACGGAGAAAATTCGATACAGCGAGCTCCGAAAGAAGAGGAGCCAAAAAGATTCCGCAAAAAAGGAAAAATACGGAAGAGTTCGTACCAAAAAATGGTAAACCGTGACCATGACGACAACAGTAACAACAGTAGCAGCAGTAGCGACGACTCAAAAATGACATGGGTTTTCAATGCTGCTTCATCATTCAAGAAAAGGTGCTCAAAAAACCCCACTGGTTTAAGCTAAGATCATCCAAAATTTAAAAGAGAAACCTCAGCAAATTTTGATGTTAAATAAAAGGGCACTATAACCCTGAACTGTATACACAAAACATCACGCAGTTGAAAAATATCACTGATTAGGTTATGCAAATTTTCAACCACGTGTGTACTTACATTGTATTTAAAATGCGCTACTACAGTCAGACTTGTGTGAGTGCTGTGTTGGCTAAGTCAGCGGAAACCGAGACCTAACCACAGCCTTTCCATTTAAGTGAGTGGAGAAAATGTGAACAATGTTCTAGATCGTCTGCGAGAACAAACACTCAGATTATGCAAGAGAACATTCGTAGCATGTCTCAAAAAAATCATGGCGATATTTAAAAATACTTGCCTATCTTTAAAATCCATAGCGCATTCTCTAGAAAACAAAATCCACGTCCATATTTCACGACGGAATGTCAAAAACAGAACGGAAGCGTCTGCATATTCGAAAGGTCATTGAGAAATACCATGAACAGAGATCAACCTCAGGTCTTCTTCTGCAGAGAGCTTGAAGGAAATGCTACTTTCATCACCAAAGTTTGAAGCAAGTGATTACCAAATGCAACGTCATGAAAAAGACTCGCTGACTGTAACACTCTCAAAAAGCGCTGCTTCTTTGATCGCCAAACATATCTTAACAATGGGTCACCTAGTCACCACTGCCAAATCACTCAATATATTGTTGCATAGTTGTAACTCGAAGGTGCCACCGACAACCGAACCAACGGTGATCATACATCGACTGGTTTTTGTGTACAAATGGCACTGATTCCAACAACCGTTTTGCTATGGAATTGACCGTTACACTAGTCCGTGTATGGCCAATTGTTGTTGTAAGCAGTTTTGCGTAGGTTTACCGATTTTACGTTGACGTTGAGAGTGAATCAAGATTTTAACAACTCACGACGCACATCTTCTCTGTTTTAAGCTCATTTCACTAAGCGATTACTGACTATTGGGTCCACATTATGCTATGTTCTTCGCATATTATACTGATCTTGATCAACAGTGTCAGAGACCCTGGCAATTTTATAAAATTGCAAGGCCAGCATGGAACAGAGATTCTCACCTTGATATAGCTCAGAACAATAACATGGCCAATATGGTATATGTCCCGCACCAAGTGGAACCTATGTCTTCGGCATGAAGCACATGTGAGAAGTTTGAAACAGTTTATTCCCATGATGAACTTGAATAAAGCAATAAGAAGACGCAATTCATG
>QNGE01005110.1:0-32262 GCA_008508345.1 Paragonimus westermani | reverse complement strand
GTCGAACTGAAATCTTTATTACTCCTATGCACACATAATGTAAGGTTCAACTTTCAAACGCATAGTTTCCGACAAGTGGATGGGGTTGCAATGGGCAGTCCGTTGGGTCCACTTCTAGCGGATTTCTTCATGGCCAAAGTAGAATCCACACTATGCAAAAGCATGTCAAAACCAGTGCCGTACAGACGCTACGTAGATGATATTCTGGCCATCTTTGACAGCTCCAGTGAATCAAATGCGTTATTCTCGAAGTTGAACCAGGGTCACCCGAACCTAAAACTGACAAGAGAGAACGAAGCGAATGACTGTCTTCCGTACCTGGACATTCTAGTCACTCGAAGACAAGATGGCACAGTAGGGAGATCCGTCTACAGGAAACCTACCTAGACTGGACAGTACATGCATTTTGAAAGGTTCTGTCCGGTGCAGCATAAGAGAAGTATAGTCAGGACGCTTTTCCATAGAGCACAGAGGATTTGCACGGAAGACAACCTACAACTAGAGTTGGGCTTACTGACAGACACTCTGCAGGTCAACGGGTACCCTCTGGGGTTTATTAAAAAGTACTGCAAAGCCGTCATCCCAACCGTAGAAGTGACGACGGTACCGAAGAGGACGGTGCATTTAGAACTCCCGTTTCTAGGGGACAGCTGGTCAACAATGACAAGGAAGCGTCTAACAGCGGCTGTATCCAGGACTTATAACACCGCCAAACTGTGCGTAATACAACGAAGTAGAACTCTACCAGTCGCCCCGGTTACGAACAAACAGTGTACGTCTGTCACATCTCACTGTCTATACAAATACTCATGTAGCTGCAGCATGAGCTACATAGGGAGGACAAACCTACAACTAGCTGTTCGTATCAAGGAGCATGTACCCAGATGGTTGGAAACGCAATTAGAAACGCCAGGAGCCTGTATAGATGCCAATGGACGGCACCCCGCATCTTCCGTCGCAAAGCACATAATACAAACAGGACACATAGTCAAAGTTTTTGACGCGTTCTCGGAGCAACCGGAAACGCATACTTCAGTTTGCTGAGGCTTTGGCCATTAAACGTCACAGTCCCCCCTGTGTGTTCAAAAACAATTTGTGTTGACACTGCGGCTACCCTGGTAGTCAGCAATCCCACAATGGTGATTTTCATTTTTGGTGTCTGTCTGTTTAATCCCTTAAGCCATGACTTCCGCTCTGTGGAATTTTGACTCGTTTAAAATTAGTTACATGTCCATGTGTGGTGTACGAAATGTTACTCCGGAGAACATCACATATGAGAAGGTCTTTTCTTGCTAATAAAACGACTCAGGCTTCTGACTGACGTAATAATTACCAATAAAACTTTCTAAAGCATCATTTCGAATTTCAGAGAAACGTGAACTTTCGGTAGCCTGACTTATTGGTGACGTTTCACTTTTGAAACGAAAGATTTCTCAGACCAGATGAACGAGTTAGTGGTTTTTAAATCGGGTTGCATGTGTGTAGCTAAACAAAGCAGAGTGCAACATTTCGTGGGTCAAGTGTAAATAAACGGAGGTCACTGTGGGGTTCGAATGTATGATTACAGTAGATCAAGGTCAAGTTAGTAGCTGGGCTGAAGCGAAACTCATGACTTTATAGATTTTCAAAATTCGTTAAGTCCACATATCTACCAGGTTTCCTGTTGGTGGGATTGACTCACCACCACATGAGCTCGCGAGGTGTTTGGCAGGAATTTTGCAATCATGAAACGGGAAGTCGATTCTGCTATCAATAGCGCTCACGACTTTGTATGCAAAATTTGCGCGATTTCTGTCGAGCCCCATGAACTGCTGATTAGCTTTGACGTGGCACCATTATTTATCAACGATTCCCAGGTGAAGGCATTTGGAGCGACCAGGCAATGATTATAAAGCGGCGCTACCCTAAGATACAGAACGAACTAAACTACTGACCAAGTAATGGCTGGGATGTCCGTGCGTTAAAGTATTAACTGCTTTGTTTTCAATTCAAAGTGAACTACTCAACAAGGACTAGCCATGAGATCTCCACTGTCCTCTATTTCAGCAGGCAATCATATGGAACAGTTTGAAGAAAGGGCACTGAGTCAGTGTGGAAGCTCACCAAAAGTCTCATGGCGCTGTGATTATGAAACAAGATCGGGTTGAAACATTTTTAAAATATCTCAGTCAAATAGGTCCCATATTCAGATGGACAATGAAGCTAGGGTCTAATAGTGTGCATCTGATATTTATAGACTGTCTGGTCCGTAAGATAGGACTGGGCCTGTAGACCACTGTCTATCACAAAACCACAGACGTAGCTAATATTGTTAGCCATAAATGTACCTAGCGTTGGCAGGTTTATGGTAGCATTGCAAACTCAATGTTCAAAAGTGGCTTGCAATTATGCGGGGATGCGGATGGCCAGAAAAGAACAAAAAAAGGCGATGATCACGTTATTGGACACCGGATACCCTGAACAGTTCCTTACACGGTAAGTACGACGGGCAATCAACCCAGTATCAAAGAAAACAAGCAAATGGTGTAACATGTAAACCGGCCGCTTTCAATTTGACCGGCCGCAAATTTGCGGTCCAAAATTCCTCGCAATGCAGGAGCTCCGGGAATAAACGTCCTCCGGAATTAGCGATTTCACCAACAGTTCTGTAAAAGGAATCTAAACAAACTAGCGTGAGCCAAGTGCCCGGTAATTCACTCACACGACTTACATAAACGAAGGCTAAGACGGCGTCACCAACACAGCTGCACGCTCCGTTACACAATTCAAGTTCAGTTCATGCGCATTTGTCTGTTTCGGCTACGTGTTACAAGGGAAAAGTATTAATGTTGTTCCATCCAAAGAAGGGAAGTCAAATGCTATTTGTACGGACCGGAACAAAGTAGGCACAAGGATGAGTTTTCGAATGAGAATGATAATGAATGAACTCTTGGTCTTTTGAGATAACTAAGAGATAGGTATGGAGAATGAAATGAAAGAACGGTCCGTAAGTTTATATTTGGCAGACAGCACCAGAACTTAAAAGTAGAGTAAGTGAGCAGCAAAGGGACATTCGAAGAGTATCCAGAAATCATATGAATTACCAGACCACTATCAAGGATTCTGTAGAACTACACGGGAGCGTTTAGTTGCAGTGACCATCAAAATTGTGAAGCGCAAGTGTGCCGTAAATAGAGCTGACGCGGCATAACTTTACGGGACGAAGCGCTCAGTTTTGGACCAATCTAACTAAGTTTCACTAAGCACTGGATGAGAGAACAACCCCAACACATTAAGATTATGACTGTTGTAATCACTGTTCTTAAAAATCAACTGGCCCTTCGACCAACCTATCTTGAGGGCTATATCGATTCTACTCCAGTCCATTTGTTCAAATGTCACATATGCACAATTAGTGACCTGCAGGAGTTGACTGGGAGTATGGCTAGAAAACTTGTAGAGCACATTTTCTGTCGCAATAGAGAAGAACCTTTCAACCTATTCAGGTGTAACCACAAGGCTAGACGGTGTACTACAAGGTCAAAAATCTCTGACTGTGAAGCAGTTACGTTTCCTCGGTAATGAGTTCGTGTTCTGCTAACTTGCCATGAATAAGGCCATTCGATAAACTCTTGGTTACTTCGAAGACTTCTAAAAGCAATGACATCAGTCGGTACCTTGCCGCACATTCTCTATAACCACATTTGAAGATAGGTACGGATGTAACCCGTTACCAATTTCTGGTGAATACTTTTACTGATCGTTCTGGACTACTGTATGTCCCGGAACTCTGTCCATGAGCAAACACTCCCGCTCTACTCATAGCCAGCTAACCTGGCTGTGGTTTCGGCGGTGTGTTATGCCTGTCCCCTCAAGCAGCTCGGTCAATAAACGTGGCAATTCGACAGACACTTTGGTCTAGACTTCAGATTTTTGTTGCCGGGACAGAGTCCCGGGATATATAACAAGCCTAGAGCACATTGTTATGTAGGTAAAACTGAGCAAGATAGTCCTGGAAATATTTCCTGTCTTACGGTCTAAGTTGCTTCACGCCAACTGGAAGCCGAATTTTTCCACGAGGATCAGTTCTTAGAATTAGACTCAATCATTAAGCGAACAGTCTCAGTTAGCTTCAAACGTAAATATGATGAGGAGATATGCTTAGATGAATGTTTCGGCAATTTAAGCAGACCGTGTTCAGTTGGTCAAACATATTGTTCACATGACGTTGCTAGGATCGTGTATTCCCAAAATACACTAATAGTTAAAGCTATTCAAGGCAAATCGCCCACTCTTAGAATACGGTGTAAATGAACCTTTCGATCGGACCCTAGAAATGTATTAAACAAATGTCGCACTATTAGTCAGTCAACTCACCGACCAAACATTTCCCGCGATGGTCCGCACCTGTTAGTGTAATGTCACAAGGCGCTGCTGATTCTGACAACGGTCCATAAAGTTGCCCGATATTCATTGGGTAGAAAATGTGCAGCAAATAAAAATAACGGAAAGAAAAAAGCAAACAGAAGCAATCAAGTTTAATTCAAAACAAGGATAAACAGTTTGTTGATAAAATCTCGCCAATGACAAGACAATATCGTGGCAAGGAAAGCATCTAGCCAACACTTTGTATTGCCGCGAACCCCCTAACCAGGTAGGTGACCCCTAGTAACCGCACTCAGCGGGCCAGTTGAGGCTATTTATCCCGTGACCAGGCCGCCTTGAGACCTCTTCAAATTATCAGCAGTCACGGTGAACGATGCACATGGTAACGGACGCTCAGTCGGTTCACAGAGTCCGTCGTCCAACTGGCAAGAACTGTACGCTATCGTCATCTCGATTATCGGTCCCAAGCTTGCATACGTCTCAGTTACTCTCTAACGAGGTGTATCGTCACCATTGCAGCTGACTGGCGGGAAAACGATGGTTGACTATCGAGGACCTAGATGCATCTTAGGTACGAATGAACCATGAAGCACAACTGACCTCAGATACGAATTATAAACCCCGTCTATAAACCACACGCAAACACCTTTGTGACGTCAAAACTCACGTAGGATGTATGTGCTTCCGCTATGCTGATGGGCATCTAGCCAGAAATAATGTAAGGTGATGAGATGACGGTACTCTAATGGCTGGAACCAGCGACGATTCCGAGCAACCTGTCTGCAGTAAGATAGATTCATTGGCAATTCTGTCTTGTAACCACACTACATTCTGAAGATGTAGAGTGTATACTATACAGAACAGCCATATCATTTAACCGATTCAGTCTGGTCTGAACGTTCTGTGCACAATACGCAAATGAAGCAACGTCGCCCACAAAATCAACATCAGTCAGCTAACTATTTGACGGAAGCAACACTCGGAAGTACTCAAAACCGCCGGATTATTTTTCCAGCATATCGTCTATAACAACGTTAGTGAGGAAGGTGGATATCAGACACTCTTGTCGCACGCCACTTGAGGTAAAAACACTTGGGATAGCTACTCACAAATATGCACTCTGCATTCAGATTGGGTATAGAGCGGCTTCAATAGGTTCGCAGAGCTCATCGGAGTTAGAGGAAGAGTAAGGAAGGAGTAAAAACGAGTGGACTGGTCCGTCAGAACAAGGTAACTTCTGAAAGCTCTGTTGTAGAATAGGTTAATTTGGGAAACCCATCTCAATTCTCAGAGTCAAAAGTCCGACCTGCGAGACAACGGGATGTTGAGATTTGATGAGGAACCTTACTGACAGCCATCGATAAAACAGTCTTTCTCATTTCGAAATGAGATGCATCTTTTGCTTGAAAGTGCTCTGACTAAGTCACTAACGTTCCATTTCAATCACTGCTGCGCGTAGTGGGTGTAATCGGAATTACTTCAAGCCTTTGAATTATACGGCAAGTGTTTTGGCCTTGTTGGATAATACACCGGCTATCATCGTCAGCCGATGCGGATTACTGTGTTGCTTTGTTTAAGAGTAACTCTTTCAACCCTCTCTTTCCCTGACCGCAAAACAGTAGTATCACAACTATAACTGTAGATCTGCTGTATGCTTGTAGAATCGTGCCTTGCTACCTAAAACCTTTTAAGCTGTCGGTGGTGAAAAGTACAACCCTATAAGTTTAACCACTTTTCTTCTGACTGCTTTTCTGATTGTTCCACATTGTTATACAACAAAGGACCGACATCTTCCATCCTTCTGAATTGATTTAATGTGCAAAACTCATCAACATGTCAAGTATAACAGAATAGGAGGAGACAGGCAAAGACTCCAACTTTAGGCAGAATTGTGCGTGAAGTTTTAGATTGCTGTTAACCAGCACCAGTGGACTAGGATTATACAAGGTATGGTAGCGTAAATAATGTTTTTGAAGGTCAAACCTCATCTGAAGCACAAGACGGGGTTTTGTAGTAACTGTCACTCATCAGATGAGCAAACCCGGCGTACTTCGACTGCAGATCGCATTACGGGAAAGACGGCTGCTGAAATCTGTAGATATTAATTCATTTACGGGTAAGTTGTGATGCTCGTGAGCTTCTGGTTAATTTTGGTCATTCAAGACTGACCACTTAAGTTGCCATACCTTATATAGTTATAGTGCCGCCCAGGAGCTTAAGGCAAAATGAGGTTCTGCGGTTTTAAATAAACGGCACAACTAACTCTCAAATGAGTTAGTATCTATCAGCACTTATGATTAGCCTATTGTGTTATTAGCCAATGCTTCTTTCGAGCTGTGAACGCCCCATGTTCTGAATATGTTTTCGCTTTCTGGCATTAAAAGTGATTCGAAGTAGACAAACCAAGAACCATTTTTTGTTCGTCTGTTTCTTTGATTGAGTCGAATTTTTCCCAATGTCAAAACAAATTAACTCGTCAATAGTTGGTCTGAACCACAAAATAATTGAACCCTCCATATACTGGTTGTTTGCAATAAAGACCTCATGAAATAAATTATTTCTTGTTTCTGTTTATATTGAAATCATTTTTTCACAACTGGTTTCCTTCCAGACGCAGGAATGGAGCGCCGAAACGGTCAACCTTCCTGTGGTGAAACAAAACCATTATCCGCACGGCCATCACTTGTGTGACCATCTTTTGTGACAAACCGATTCACATGATTGACTTACAGTTTGTCCACATCTCCGTTACTATACGTGTTTATCTCAGATTATCAGTTTGCAATGCCTACAGCCACAATGGCTTCAAATAATGACTAGGTCACTTCACAGCGTCCGGGTTTGTCCTCCTGTCGATTCCTAAAGAAGAATTTATTCAGATGACGACTGAACTGGAAGCTCTACATGCTAATAGCCGACTCTACTCTCCACTGGCTCTTTTTACCTGCTACGGCGTCAGTGCGTCAACACGAGCCGATTTTTCCACAGTACTCATCACCACAAAATGTGTTCGTTTGGTCCACTTCATCTATCATACTGTTGGTTTTTGAACACTGATAAATACACACGTGCGTGTACACTCAGTTTAACTCATATTCTGAGTATGCATTCGGCACACTTTCTCATTTGTTAATTCGAATGGTATCAATCTCGTTTTAGCTGACTAACACTACTCTAAGGGTAACCGTGTCAAAAAAAAGCCCGCTCGCACATTGTATTGCTGGGAGACGATTGTAAAATGAAATTACTATGAAGGTCTCGGTGTAACTTTGGTATTAACCGGGAATTGATGTGGAAAGTAATACCTGTTTATCACCTACAGCAGTTCAGCCACGTTATTATTCTTATACGGCAATATTTCATCAAACAAATGATTAAAGCATTTTTCTCACATTTTGCGACTGTGAGGGTCTGTAAAAATCCGGTCTGCAACGAAACACCTTTGAAAGGTAAGATGTAGATGAATACAGTAGATGAGAATAGTAATGTCATAGAAAAACTTGTTCGCAGCGCGGAAGTATTTTTGTGTTGGTTTCTTTTATCACCAGCAAACTAGTAAAACTTCATGTTGTCTTAGGACTGTTGCAGTTGTCTGTTGTTTTGAAGCTGTCTGGATAATTTCACTAGTATAACGAATAATCTTTGGAACTAGGAACAAAATACATATTTTGAAGCTGATTGAAAGATAAACCAGATTAACGTCTAGTCAGTGGCACATTAGGAGCTCGAAATTTTTTATTCATTTGTTGTAACCAACCTGTTCTCTACAGGGCGAAATCCGGACATCATACCAACGTTCGCTACCCTGATGACAATTATAGTTCTCAGAATGAGGTATTTACCAGCACCCATTAACCAACTCAGAACAACTGGCTGTCGGTGATTGGTTGTTGTGAGCCTATCTACAGCATTTTCCAGATCGTTTAAAAAAAATTCTCTAAGAACGACCGTTATTGTTTTCCCGCTAATTGCACGTCTGCACCGGGCAATAATGCGTGCAATTTTCCTTCTGATTACGCTATCCCAAAAGGCTTAAGGGGACTCAGCGTTTCAAATTCAAGAGCGAATGGTATACATGAAAATATTATATCGTTTATTTTGAACAGCAATATACACATCTTTATTCAAAGAAAGAGAAAACGGTGACACCAAAATTAAGCAGATATGTAAACAGGAGAATATGGTACCAGGCTGTCAGTTGAGTCCTGGGCGTTGCATAGTTAGTAACACTAGGCAGTTGACAAGTCCTCTCACAAGATTGGCAAGCGTTAATAGTCAAGTCAGCAGGTGAAAAGTTACTTGTGCCGTGTGTAACAAACAGATTTCAGAAAAAAGCGGAGATATTACAAATACAATGACAAATAAACTAAAATAAACGGTCAGTCTCACAGGGCGCACGGGTGTTACCACTGTCAAAGCTCACGCATCAGGATAGAAGAATGTGAGATGACTGCCAAAGAGGTGGCAGAAGTTAAACCCAAGTTCCCCGCATTAATGTGTCGCATGTTTTTAAGGAACTCAGAACAATCAATAAACATAAATTTGTGACTGCGTAGGAAGGCAGCTTCAGCTGCAGAATAGCGCTGTCTGAGGAGAGGAATACGATACCGCGAAAAGAGATGATCACAGATGAATAAGAAACAGAGTTCACATCACAGCTCGTGGTAAGGAGGACCGCTTGAAAGGCGGCATTATGAGAGTCGGTCCCGTACTTCACAACTTTGTCTGTCCAGGTAAACTGACTCCAGTGGTTATCTACTATACTGACATCCAGTGCTACAGCAGTACCGTCACGAACCCTGTTAGCGTTGGGTTTGATGAACGAGCTCGCTGTTGGCACTCGTAGCTCCTCAAAGACTGTGTAGTCCAAATTGCGCAGCCGTTTCCCAGGTCCTTGGTCGTGCCATTGCGCTGAGTACAACGCACATTATGGGTGATCCAGCATGATTGCAGAACATGTGCGAGGCTTTCTAGTTGACCAAAGTTGCCATGGCAGAGAACTAAGTGGTCACTTTAACCACCTCGTGAATTTCGGACCTTAGTCTGCAGGGATTACACCCGAGCTGGATGGCACGAATAAAGATCTCGAGGAACATGCGTTCTGTATTGAACAGCCAGCAACTAGAGAGTGGAGAGGGAAGTAATTCCTGAAGACCACAGCCGTCTAGCGAATGATATGGTTTATCCATCCACGCCGCATGGGCTCCTTTTTGTTCGTCATCAGTACACTCTGTAAGCCCACCGAGACGTTCACTTTCTTCAAGACAAGACCAAATGAATTATCTCTGTCCACATTCCGTAGAAGTGGACATTGGCTGTAGAGTAGACTGTCCAGTCGATATTTGTGCGAGATTGGAACGGTGGTGGACAAAATCTGGATGCCCAAACTGCCCAAACGAATTAGGGGTTTGAACGTAGCTGATTAATGTGTCTTTAAGAAGACTGGGTCATTGCCGAATAGACTGGTGAATTGTACAATCCATAGCTCTGAGCTTGTTTTGATAGACTCGGCCCAAAACTAGCGAGTGATTCATTTTCAGGATTATATGTTGTCTCAGGAGTACTAGACGGTGATGTGGTTTCAATGACTTTTTGATAGTTTCATCCAGCATCTTGCGAAGCTTCAGACGGTGATTAGTGAATACTTTACTTTTCTGGTTGAGAGGGATACCTAGATAGGTCACTGTGTCAGATGAGCTTAATAAGTGTCCGGACCGAACTTAATAAACACGTCAGAGATAGCGGTTGCATTGTGTTTATGGTAACCGCAGATGACCATGAGCTCAGCTTTGCGCGCGTTAATCTGCGGCCCGGATAGTTCCAGAGCATTAGCGGTGGCTGCAAGCTTGCCAGAGGGACGTATGGGTTACTTGGCCAGAAGGATCAGATCATCGGCGTGAGCAAAACGCTGACCAGTGTATTGTGGAACTGGTAGCCGGTCGTGAAAGGCCTAGCACCTCATCCATTACCATGATAAGTAGAAGTGAGGACATTGAGTCGTCCTGGAGAACACCACGCTGGAGCCGTAGGACGGAGTCTTCAGGCGTGGAGGAAGCATTACGATAGAAGTCAGCAGTGTAATGGGTTAGAGGCTGTGAGGCACTGAAAGCTTGGGTCGATCTGATATACGATTCCTGTGAGATATAATCGAACACATTGGACACGTCAATAAAAGCCTCACACAGATTTGGAGACGTGGTGCATATGTTCCGGAGAAGCGCAGAAGGCAGTGAGGTCGTCTCGAGGCAAGCGTTACGGTGTAGAAATATAAACTGAAGAGCGGACAGATGCAAAGGTGTATTCCAACGGTCGGTCAATATCTTGTGAAAATAACGCATCAAAGTCGAAGATATAACAACAAGTCTGAACTCAGTGGGAGATGAAAGATTGTTCATTTTGGGTGCATCATGATGCGAGAGTGGCATAGGTGGGTTGGACAACTTCCGGTTAGCAGGAATAAGTTGAGCGTCCGGCAGGGGCGTCAGCTTTCATGCGCATCAAATGTTTGTGCAAAATTTTTTTCAACCATGCAGCACTATTTGCCATGTTTTTTAAGGTGCGGGATACTTCTCCAACGATCGGGTCGACCAAAGACGATTCCGGAGGCAGAATCTTGCTAGATGGCCACACCTCAGGATGCGAATAAGCCGACACCTCCGACCGATATTCGTTGAAGTTATCCGGAAAGCAATGGTTCATCTTGTAGGCAGTTCTTCAGTTTCCAGACAAAACCGCAATCACAGCATTTTTCTTGCGCAGGTGGTATAGTGTTCTAATCGCTGCATAGTTAGCTCCCCGCGTCTGCTTCCTGGTAGCGTGGGCTCCCACGTTAACATGAGAAAGTCGTGTACGGAAAAGATACTGAGGTTTGCATGTTCAGCAATGAATTAACATTAGCATTGTGAAACTAACTTCCTGAAGACCACCGTCAGTGGCTAGTAATTCGGTGGTGTGTAGAAAAATCTCGTTGATAGACTCTAGTTGGATAATCGCAGTTTGGATCAAACAGGTAAACCACTCAGAGTGTTCAACGACTTGGGACCATATATCTGACTTCGTTAGTCTGCAAGACGATGGTTGGACTGGCAACGGGGACAGTAATCCCCTGCCAATTCAGCACATACAGGCGCTCCTAGTACTCTCCAGAGTACGACCTGGAAAATGTGACAGCAGTTGATGTTGAAGTACGCATCGATTGGCGCATGACGAAGCCAGTATATCGGTGCAGATGAGAAAAGAAACCGATTCTTTCTGAAATTAATTTAATCCGGCGGTTTTTATTTAAGTCCGTTTCTCACGGTTGCATTCGATAGGAGATGCAAGAGTTCCGTGCTGACAAAGACCAATTTTGGTGAGAAAGCTACGGACACAAGGCAGTGTCAAAGACTGTGACAAGCTGGGGGTTTAATCCCTGCTCTTGACCATTCCTGCGTCGATGCATACGAGAATGCACCGACAAGCCAACACTCGATTTACAGATCCGGCCACATTCTGAACAGGTGTACTCCTCTGGCCCATAATGTGTACTGATAGATGCCCGCACGGAAGTGTCGACTGTAGTTTTATTGTCTTGACCGAATGTAACCAGTAAGCTAAGACACCAAGTAGAGTGGTTGACCCTATCTGAAGTTGTTGAGAGCCCAAACAGTCAAAGTTTGCACCGAGACTCCCCAGTTGCCACCACGATGAGGTGGCTCAGCACTCCAACGTTACTTCGTCTTTCGGACATCGGTCACCTACGTAAAACCTGATCTAACACTCATTTGTTTGACGTTATGTCTATCTAGGATGTTCCATTGCATGTCGAGCACTACTTCACTTGGTTGTGTACAAATTATCACTAACAGTATGTTTAAACTTCAATTATTGTATAGCTGTCCTACCTGTGTACAGCAAGATTCGTGGTTTGCCATGTACATGGCTGCACGATCACACCCAAGCATTGGATTTCAAAGGTCTGCATGAGAAGCCATAGGGCTCTCCAGATCTCAAACTCCGAACATTAACAGTCCTTCCGTATCCACCATTACTTCACCTATCAGTGTGGTCTAAGGATTGCCAGTAATTTAAATACGGTAAACGACGATATAAGGGTAGACGAATGTTACATAATGAAGTAGTCAACGCAGCCGATCTTCAACCTTTTACGACAAAGATTTTGATGTCTTCTGTAAATGTACACAAATCAAGCAGTGAGAAAGTCGACTGTTTGAGGTAATCGAAACTCCAATCACTTACTCCCAAAAGAATCTGTAGACTTACCTTTCATTGTGTTTAGATTTCGTAAGCGGTATATATTTCTCATCTTTGGAATCCGTACTGTCGTCCGCACATTTTTGAGACAGTCATAACAGCCCTCGTGTCACTGCTTCCTCGAAGATGCCACTGTGATAAAAGGATGGCACTTTCAGCAGTGAGTTACGCTTCGGGTGCCCCGAGCTCTCCGAAGTGAACTGCTAAATGACACATGACTAGTTCCAGCAGAGGCAGTCGTACTCCACTCAGCATAGTCTGGTTTATCCACAAATGATACGAAGATACGACTAATTAGCAGTCGCGAGCATTGGGTGACGATTTCGGATATGGTTAACAATGGCGGTCGAACGGTCACAACACCCATAACCGTCAGAGACTAGAGTGACATCATTGGATCAAAAGTTAGTACGCCAAATGCAAAACAGGTTGTACAATCAAGCTACAACAGCAATCCACCAGTGAATATAGACACAGAATGACCGATAGTTTTCGACTGCTTGCAGAGAGAAGATTTTAGGGGTGACTCTGCTTTTATCTTGATGCCGCGGAAAGTTTACCTTAGTGAGCTGATCTAATTTCAGGGCAACACAGTAAAGTTGGTGTTATGGAATTCTTTGAACACCTTAAACAGTGTACTTATTGTATTCTATTGATTAAGGATTAGTTTTAATCAGTTTGAAAAGCACTAAAGGCAAAATTTAACAAGTGGGCAACTGGAGCAGAATACTTCTGTTCAATGATTTTGTTGGAGAACCTACTTGACTGCAGAGCCTGTGAATGTCTACATCAACACTTATAACTCAATAGTTTTGACACACGTTTACATGTAACTTCTGAAAAAATTTTAAGTTTGTTGATATTCCAGAGAGAGAACCTCCGTTAAACCTGGTTAATCAGGTACAAATTTCATGTTAATCTTGGCAGGTTAGAAGCAAACAGCAAGAAGAATCGAACGGTGATGGGGTATTGATCAAATTTAAATACACAGGGATGAATACTAGGTTCGAAGTATGCTGGAAACATGTAAAAATCGATATGAAAATAGAACCGACATGGTCAGATGGGCTGATCAAAGAAATGTTGGAAAGGGGTGTACGGAATTTATGGAACTGACATATCACTTAACTTTTTGTTTCACCCAGCTGTCAACGCAGATCAGTATGATCAAACCGGATCTAGCTGCTTCGGTCTAGCATATTTGTTTAAGGCAATTTTGATTGCTGTATATTCGGCATCTGCATCTTCAGTGGCCTGTGTAAATACAAGTTGCTAAGTAGTTCTAAATCCCTGCCTAATCGCATTAATATGTTTGCTTTATGAGCATTGTCTACCACGGATCTGTGGACGTATACAACATTCGCAACTCCCAGTCCGTTCACCACAAGTAAGTATATATGCTGAGTGTCTCACAGTTCTTTTCGGGCATATACAGATTCTGTCAATCGAGTAAATCAAGGTTTATATGTTGATTAGAATTAAGTATGCTTATCTTGAATCAAAAAACTGAAGAGGGCTGTTAACAATGAACATATTCTAACACGGTTGTGAACGATCGTGACCGACAGTTTAAAGTGTCGTTGTGAAACACCTATAATAAACGGATCTTAAAGCCAATGGCGCTGAAGTGAGTCAACTAATTCAGCACCCGAAAACAGTACGAGGGCCGTTTTCCGAAATCGTTTCCATTCTCTGAACACGTCTGTTTTTGTACCAAAATAGCATAAGTAGCTGAACAGTAACTGGTCTTTTCACTGACTATTTTGTAGTGGATTTTAAAACTCCGACAGTGATCTGTTATTTTCATTCGTCTCTGTTGTGACCTTCTAACAATACTATATTCATTCCTAAGCAAACAGTGATTACTACCAACATCTTCCTTTCTCTGATATATCACCCTGCACAATCATTTAATTTATTGACGTAACATTCCTCACCAGCTTTCAGGTGCGTAATCTGACAATCCAATCTCAGGTCCTAATTATCCTGACAGCGTTAATCAACCCCCAATGCAAAATTGTCGCTGCTATGGTTGTAACAGTCTTCGCCTAAATTCGTGCATTCTTCTTCCTATTTGGGTATGAACTACATAGAATATGAACCCTAGGCAACATTTCCAGTTGGCAAAATATCAGCCCGTCAGGTGCGAGTTGTAGAGCTTCAACTGACATAAGACATCCGCAGTAGAGACGAGTGGTATAGAAACAAATACTTCCTGGTCAAACTTGATTTGCTACGAGATATCTTTTGCAATAAAAACTACGTTGAGTGTTTCATATACACATTATCATCTAGAGTGTTCTTTTGATCGAACGTATAGTTACTTTCGTCTACTTACTAGATACTGCTCAATTTTTGTCCCATTGAACTCAGGTTAGCACTAGCATTCCACGATAACCTGAGAGCTATTGATTTCAAGCACATATTCTGCTGAAAACCAGCATGATACTGATAGAAGCACGTCCAATTTTACTGATTAGCAGTTGGTTTTGACAGCACATGATCCCGTTGCGTGTGTTGTTTAACTCACAGCCACTTTTGAGCATTCTTCCACTACCATACATTACCATATATATATATGTATATATAACCATATATTACCATATGGCTAATCCTGACAAAGTTGATTTTACAAGGTGTTTTTAAAACTCTTCTGGAGGTATTGAATTTATGTTGGAGCCTCGGTTCATTTATTTCATTTCACAGTATCGATTTGGCCTCCTGCCTTGCTCTGATATAAGTGAACAGCAGGAACAATTGACTCCTCCGAGGTAAACAGCATAGCTTATAAGATTACCTCCAGCAATTATCCTATTCATTTTCTCCCACATTAGTCATCGCCTTCGTCATGTTAGCACTTTAACCAATGAGAAACTTTACAGCCTGGAATAATGGGGATACTGGGCCCTTAAGGGATCCAGTGATGTTTGGCTACTGAACACTTCAACACTTTATCTGACGGGGAATTCTGATGAGTTTGTCAAAATATGGCCTCAAAAACAGTCACCTAGTTGGCAAAGTTCCATGAATCACTCAATCAAAACGCTTTTTACACTCCTTTTAAAGTTAAATGCTCCCTTGGCACCTAGATCTTATGCATTTAGTAATCGGGTGCACATAGTGGAGCAAGTACACAAGGTGAAACCAGTTTGGTCTGTGCAGATTGAATCCCGAGGCTGAGAAAGCCTCTATCTCAGTCCTAAATATCAAACAGTTCTCTCATTCCCACTGCTGTCCTTTCCACCTGTCTAACTTCATGTTTTCACGTGTAACTTTATGCCTCTCAAGTCGTGCGATGAACACCTTGACAACTTGGAACTCCATGTGGCTCAGTAATATAGTCGGTTAATTGTTGTCTTAACATCTTCACTAACATCTGGGCTGCACGTTTTCTTACATCGGTGACCTCCATAATATAGCGACTGAATTTCGCAGGGAAATGATGAAAAGCCAAATCAATGCTGACAAAAACTGACACACTTCATCATCAGCGGTTACAACAGCAGACACACTGTTAGAAATAGACTGTATAGCTTCAATAAACTTTACGAGGCCATTCGGTCACGCCTGAAAGCCCAGTAGTGCATGGACTTACTATAGAAACGGCACTCCCAACTACTTGTCACGCTGCTCAAATTCTAGGCGTGTTCATTAACACCTGACTGGACTCGGGTTTATTGTAGTGACAGACGATGTTTATTACAAACCTGCTAAAAATATCATCAACTCAGCCCAGTTAATTTGTAAAAAGTCTAATGTAACCATTTTTCTGCATTTTGTTTATGACTTATTTCAACAGTAAAGGGAGCAATTCATCTTATTGGCTTGCGCTGGATCTCAGCTCGATCTAACAAGTTACCATCCTTCCCGTCTGAAACAGAATGAAGTTAGATATTTGTGTAACCGTTCAAAAAGTTACAGTACCACCTTCAACCAAGCTACACTTTCCGGACAAAAAATTATTTTCATATCCAGTTCAAATTTCCTGGTTGTATGATGATTCTTTTTGCTTCAGTGTATCCGCCAAATATTAGATGGAAACATTCGTAGAATGACGTGAGTTTTAAGCAGAACGTTTGGTTGTTTCATGCTTAGAACATTCTATTTAAACCTAGGATATTGGATGCTGTTTGGCCCTTCAAATGTTCAGGCTTCAGTCGAAGTCATTTTAAATGAACGCAAGTTTTCAGTCCCTACTCAAAAGGAAAGATCTGGGTGATCACTTTCATTGGCTGCACATATGCCTGTGAAACTGGGCTATTGCGATCAAATGTTACTGCCGGATTGGTCAGCCTTTCCGAGTCGCATGGTAAGACAGAATGTGTTCAGCTTTACATACCAGCCTTCAAAGATTAATGGTAACAGACCCTTGTAACTCTCGAACTATTAGCTGCGTTGTTCAATGCATTTCTGAATTAGTTTTTGCCTGGACCAAAACTCAGTTTCAACCAACAGTACAAAAATACAAAAAAGTCTACTCGACCTTCTTGTTCACCGCTATGCGATTCAGTGATAAAGTATAGCTGAACAGTATTTCGTTTGTAGATACTCACCACTCCCCTACCAGTTCACAATGAGTATGGTTTTGAGAGTGGAAAACTAAAAGCTGTTTTTCTCAGTTATGACCAGTTTTCCTTCAAAACAGCCTTTCCTGGTAGAGGCGGCGCCAGCATGATTTATTAAGCCACGTCACATACCCAGAGTAATTTCAACCCAAAGTGTCTTGCGCTGTTCGTTTTTGTGACTGAACAGTGTATCTGAACCACAGCGGAAGACTAGTGGAATGCAAATGTCAGTAGTAATTACACGAAGGTACCTGGAAATAAAATCGATTCCTCCAAACCAGAGGCTTACATAAAATTAAACAATTAGCATGCAAAAAGTTCCATTTGTGGCGTGCGAATTTAAGGTTGTGGTGACTAAGTTGATTATCCTGGAGTGGGTTGTTGCCGATCAGTCATCCTCAGAAAAATGATTTAAGTAGCAAGAAAATTTATGGTTGTATTCGATCGCGCGCACGAGAACAAGTAATTTCGTTGGAACTTTTTGTAAGCAGTTCAATGGAGGCGTAACTTCAAGATGCCTTACACTCGTATCTAAGTAGGTGTCTTACGCGGCTAAAAAATGTGTCAAGAGATTCACCAAGACCTGAATGGTAAAAGCTTCCCAAGCTTATCTTCATGTTCCTTTGGACTTTGCTCAGTAAGAAGCTACGAATAAAATAGCGCTTAATACAAACTGATGGCTATTAGATGACACCTTATGCTTTATATTTTGAACGCAAAATCGGTGTTATTGTCTGAAGAAGCTTTGGTTTGCATGTGTGACCCGCAGCGCTCTGAACGGTTCGCAAGTTTCGCCACACCAGCTGCAAATTTTCGAAACAATGATTCTCCGAATGAATTGTTCTCGAGATAATCCACCCCTCGAATAGCGCACCCTTAAGGAATGAACTGCTAACCGAACGAACTGTTCAAGAACAACTAGCCATCATAAAAGAAACTCATCCGATTTTCGTAGAACCAAAACCTATACACTGAGCTATTTCGATGAAACCAGTGTGGTAAAAAGTACTTGGGTTGTATGTCCGTTGTAATTAAAAATTAGCGTCAGCGAAAGTACTCCCCTATTCTACTTCAGTTTAAACAAGTTATCGATTAACGATAACTCGTCCGCCCGGAAAATAAAAGGCGTTCACCAAGGTTGGCAAGTCCAACGTTGCTTCGAGTGGACGAAACTTACATGCTTTATCACCACCATCAAACGGCATGAGGCAAGTGTTAGTGACCTGTGCACAGTTAAATGAGAACACATGTAACTTTCACTAAATTACTTCCGTCGTTTGTCTCAACACACAGAAATGCCGTCAAAAGGCACACAACACCTAGTAGTTTATCGATGCCTACTGATCTTTTTGCAATTGCTAAACAGATGGGCTTCCGACTCCTCCAGTTCATCAGAAGATTCTAACTAAACTCCAGCAGTCAGTATATTTGCCTCCACATTAGCGAATAAATAACTCTGAACGGAAGTTTGTGAAAACCAGTGAGTTTTTGTGCGCCCCAAAAAAAGAAACTTCAATTCACAAAACCCTTCTACGTTCACACCAAATCCAGTAAATATCTACCGTATCTGATAGAAGTTTCGAGCTCGCAAGGTAGTCTACAAAAATTAACCGGTTTGCTTTCTAAACTTTCTTTGAGAATCCATTGAAATCGTTCACGAGGTTCAGTTCTGTTAAGCCTGCCTAATCTATGTAGCCAGGTCCGAAAATTTCGCCCCACCCAATGGTTTTTATCTCTGCTTTACCAGAAGTACGAAAGATGCAATTATGTGTATGTGTTGTTTGAATAATATCAACCAAATATCATTTACTACTTACTAATAACCGACGCACCGCTTTACCAGATTAATCACTGCAATATTTTTTCGAACTTGAAGAGAATTCCTAATCGTGAGGTAACGGGTGTGACATAGAGGGAGTGTTGCTGAATCTTTCTTTGAAGCACTCAGGCAAACACGGCAATATTCGAAATTAAATGTGACTGTATGTTTGGTTGTGATAATTTGGTTGTATTTATTGTGTGGAGTCGGTAGAATAGCAGTCAACAAGATTTCCTCAAGAAGGGGTGACCGGGACTCCAATTCCTGCCTTGGTTTGAGTTTGCACTACTGACGACCTCTAGTAGGTATGAAATTGGTGCCTAGTACTTCATTCTGAAATTTGCTGGTTGAAAGTTGTAAGCAACTGTTATCTATGTTCATCTTGTATCTAAAGCGGATGCCAACAATGGTCTATTCTAAAGTGCATTAGACCAACTTACGTGTAGGTGAACTGGAAACAGTAACTGCACAAAGCGCGAAAACGATAAAATTAGATAATATTAGAGAAGACGAAGTAACATTAGGCTCTTACCGATGTACGTAAGCTGTCTTTGTACTCTCCAACACCTGTCCGATTGTTACAAGTATCTAAGGGGACCACTACAACAGAATGGGCTTTTTTGCGTAGATTATCATGCAACTGGTTGTTTGAACATGTGGTGGGTTTCGAACGAAGAATTAGATAACCGTTTATCGTGTATAAGTTTTATGAGAGTTTCCTGCAAGGTATAGTGTGTTTTGACAGAACTCAGCTAAAATCCGAGACAATTTGTTATCACCTGTTTAGGGAGAACGGTTCGGAAAGTGGCGCCTAAACGAAGGGCATTTGTAAAAAGAACGGCCAGGAAACAACGAAGTCAATTTAGTTTATAAGGTAACGTACACTGATGGACAAAACACCTGTGTGCACTAAGGGGTCCGCGAAGGAATTTTACACAATAGGCAGTGGAAGTTGGACGTCAAACTCCCAGAAGGTTTACCCATATCAATCGATGAACTTAAGTTGGTGTCAACCACATTATTTCAAAGTGCAGCAGTTTGCCATTTGGGCAAGATGAAAGATCACATCCTGACATTCTGAGTCTGTTGAACATGCAACGCACTCGCTTTGCATGGGCATCTCGAAGTTTATTGCATTTCTCCTTGTTTGGTTTTTGCACGGCCCGACACAACATCATGAACCCACTTGAAACAGTGGTACAACAGCGCCCATTTGAGACCCAATCTGGAGACAGCATGACAACTTGCAACAGATTGCAGTTGTTGGTATTGTAAGTTATCATGTTATAGAATAATGAGCGCAAATACTTAAATGATACGTTATATTCTGATCAGAAAGCATCCGACTGAGAATGACTGAGAAGCATATTTTTACCGTTGGTGTCAAATTCACAGGCGAACTTAAAACTGCGGCAGTCAGCGACTCCACATCATTCCTCAAGCATCGAGGAAATATAACAAACTAATGGAATCAAAATTCACCAAGGCGTCAGACAGACAAACCATATCTTACAGAAGATCAAATGTTTCGATTTCTTTTCAGAACTATGACGGTTCCCTGAAATTGTCAAAAGAGTTAACTGGCAGACCAGCGGTGGAACCCCAAAATTTCTCCTGAAGATAAAAGTCTGCCTGAAATTTTACTTCTGTGTATGCGACCAGGGAATAAGTCTGCAGTAAAGATGCTTCCTTTCACAACCAATTATCTGGCCTAGAGAGTGCCGCGCTTCATTTCAGGCGGGAGGTTGTATATGTCTTGAAACTGAACATCCAGTGAGTTTCTCTCAGCAATGATAATATGTGTACCATGTAGATATTGGGGTACGCATTTGACCTAAACATTTCCAGTTTTCTTCTCTCATTGTTTACACCAACCATTTAGAGTTCATGATCTATCTCACACACATACAGCTGCCGCGCTCTCCAAATACCAAGTGGTTTACCGGTGATTGCGTGTTGGCTAGTACGTACTAAGATCACATGGGGTTATTTTTTGTCAGCAGTTTGGGTTCTTTTATCAACAGAGGATCATTGATGCCAAATAACTCCTCATTTCTCTCACCCACCTGTGTAAGACGCAGTTAGCAAGACGCCCCAGCCAAACTTAAGACCGTCATGTTCTTAGAGTGCACTTCAAGGTGTTCAGTATTACACCCAGTTAAGTAAATTGCTCATACAGTCACATTGTTGGATGTCCTCATTCGCGCTTTGGATGAAGACACCGTAGATTTAAACACAATCAAAACCACTAAGTACTCGGTCCACAAACCCCTTCAAAGTCCGAGCAGCTTTTCAAGAAGAGAATGGCGTACGCGTAATTTCTTGGATTCCAAGCAAATTAAATATGTGGCCTTTGACGAGTCATCCAGGGTCATTGGAATTCAATGATAAGCTTGAACTGAGTTTGCTCTTTTCTTTTTTCAAGTTGACCATCACTCACATTTGATCACAGCCTTCGCATTCAGATAGACTTTCCAGCCAGCCTCTTTCGAAAAGAAGCACTAGACTTGAGTTTCGCTCTCATTAGAGCTCATCAGTAGTGCATATCCTTGCCACGGCCGGGATTTGAACTCCGGCCATTCCAATCATGAGGCAACCGTGTTAACCACTGCGCCATTGACCTCACATTAGGCACGACCGAATTATCAAATCCGAACGCTCAACCACTCTCGCTCTGAAGAAAATTGTTTTTTTCATTCAGTTTGATAGGTAACTAGTGAATAGGAGTCGTAGAGCATTAAGCGATGACGTTCAAAACGCAATGGTTATCACAAAGACGTTATTTAACCACTTGATTCACGAGAAGAGTACTCTTAGGCTACTTTAAAACTAACTAATAGCAACCAATAGGTGGTGCTTGATGACGTGTTGCAGAACGTCAAATTACAGTGGTGATGTCAGATTTACTTAATTAATGAGTTATGGAACCTGTTGTAGGACGGCTGTAAGGAGGGTAGTTGGTAGTATGGAATGCAACAGAATCGAGCTGGTTGATTTGACCCTCTCATATACACACAAGATGGTTGTGCCATCGGGTTGATAGGACGTTGATAGGACGCTTGAAGAGTTACAAGAAATCGATTTTGATGGTTGGGTGTTGCACATCCGCCACACTGAATTCCCAAGGGAGATGATGCTTAAAACCAAGATCGAGAATGAGCAAGTTTTCAAGGTAGATTAGGACAAATGAATGATCAACTGGCTGTAGCGTTTATGACATTCATTGAAGGTTGCGGTTGTCATGTTCTTCCGAAATGTCTTTAACCTCTATGCCTATACTAATGGAAAAGAAAACGTGGAAAGGTTGAATGCATAAAACGGATGAAGGCTCGAAGATCAATTAACAACCCTTATCATCATCTTCTAGCATTAACTTTTCCCCGCTGAAATTTCTCCGTAACGAAGCATCATGGTCTGGTACAGTGGACCGTCTTCGGCAGGAAACGTTATTACGGTTATGTACTCTCTGACTGTCAATCCGTTTGCTTTAAGATGGGTGACGATAAATTGGGAGCCTGAGTAGTTTTGTCAGTTATCTAAGGAAGACAGCAAGCTGCACACTTACTATAGAAAGCTGATGTTTCAGCTCGTCCAATTCAGCCTGACAACCATATTTGGAAGATAACTGATTCTTGTATGTATTTAACCAAACGACTAGTCATTCACATGTATTTGACAGGCTAGTTCTGCCACTATGTAACGTAGTGTGCCTGACAGCAATCAACAATAATTATTGGATGCCATTCGGCTTATTCTATTGCACTACAGTTCAAGAAGAATTGGTTCCTAAAGTACGTATTCGCTTGGAACCTAGGCCACGTAGTGAAGGGGCCGAGAAGGTTCATGGTCCAACACTACTCATACCGGATGTTTCAGCAGGTTTGATTTATCTGTTGCTGCTGTTCGTCTTATGATCGCAGCTTTTAATGTTTTCTAAGGGTTTACGTTGGGTCGTTTATAAGTGTCGTCGGTGGTTGTCCGGTGGGGGGCGACAATTACAAAAGTGTACTTTGGCTTTCGTGAACGTATATGCCAATTGTCAGAGATACAAGATGGCAAATGGTGTATTGAACCAAGCAAGTATTCTGTATGCACAACATACATAAAAACATGAACATAGTATTTAATGACAAAAGGACGGAGCGACAGGCTTCATAAGTCCAACAGTCATAGGCAGTGTTCACTTATTTTGAATAGATTTTATATTTTTTAAAATGTTTCATGCTTTCTTTAGATGTCTGTTATTTTTGCTAACCACCATCGTTAATTATTTGACTAGTTATGAATATGTTGTTGTAATTTGGGAGATTGTGTGCTTCTCCTCATGGTCTGTATGATTTATGAAGTTAGTTGCTTGCATTACTAACCGATGGTTTCAAACTCATGATACAGATTCGGCTACTAGATTCGATTCACTTGGTTAATACGTGCTCTACGTAAGTGCACAACGTAACCCCAACGCCAGATGAACCAGACCACGGCATCACGGAATCTCCAGAACAGGGGTTGCAAAATTATTGCAATGAATCCCTGAAGTGGATTGGATCAGCTATGAAGTGATGAAGTTCTGTTCACTCGAGAAATTATCAGTGACAATGATTTCCACTGTATGAACTAACGATGCTCTCCGATCGGTATGAACATTTGTCAAAGCATCAAATATGGCTATCTCATATGGAATTCGAAGCCTGCTGGTTGCCTTGCCAATTCAGTCGGAATAAAAACTCTCTATTATGATGGGCTGTAATTGTGGGCCGTGTAGTGAGTGTCAGGAAGAAAGAAGCCACTGCTTATAGTCATTGAAGAAATTAGAGGATGAGGAATAAAACGAACAAACACACGAGCGTCCATATGGTGTTGCTGTGACTGCAAGAAGCGTCTGATCATTTACACTGGTTATTCAAGGGCATTGAGCATGGAGTAAGTGAAGTTATACCATCATGGACGCAAAAAACATTTTCAGCAGCTGGCATATGCGCACATCCGTTAGCCTAAGTGTATCGCCAGACTTTGCCGACACGGCCAACACTCTTTGTTCACAAGTTCACGTTCGTTGGTCTTAACTCTTGGCCTTTTTGGCTTTGGGGACTGCTCCTTGGGTTCAACCGGTCCGCTCGTGCCATACTACTCATTATCCACACCACATATTACTTAGCATTAGTGTACGTTGATGAATCGTAATCGGCTGGAAGCGCGTCCACTAAAAAAACCCCTTAAGAGCAGAGTAATGAATAAAAGATAGTCCGCAAGTTATGTACAAACAGATTGATGGTGTGGAATACTTTGAATGTATCACTGACTCATTCCGAGTGGAGGGCGTTTTTACGTAACCAATATACACAGTAATTCTAACCCACATACATATATCTGGAGCTGAAACTAGGTTCTTTACAGTCTACATCGCGAAATTTGAGTAATCCTGGTTTTCTCAACATAAATTGCAACATCTAGTCCTTCAACTTCGTTCGGTGACTTCTTAAATGTTTCAGTAAATAAACCAGGTGTGACTCCGTATCATGAATAGATAATTAATCCGCACGTAGCCTCTACCAAAGCAAACGACATCGACATTTCAACGAAATGTAGTGCGCGAATCACAGAAAATTTAAACCACTAACCGGTTTCTTTTAGTTAGTGTTAGTTTTCTACTGTTGAAGAGTCGGAGGGTTTGAAAACTTTTGTCTAGGAAGCGATATTTCATGAAGGATTGTGTTACGAAGATGTCGGGCTGTTGATGAACACGCTAGATTTACGTGTTTTGTGTTCGCCGTTGATAAGCATCGACAAGGGAAGAATCGTAATTCAGTAACAAGACCATTTTGCCTATGGCTTACAGCATAGCAACTAGGTAATTAAGATAGATTATTCATGGTGTGTTAGGAGACATGTGACCGGAGGACTCACAATTTGATGAGTAAGCATGAAGAAGTCCACCATGTGCCTTAGTAATCTTATCCTTCGCAACGAGCGACGTTATGAAAGATGTTCTTCGTAATGAGTCCTCTCGCTTAAGATAATTGCCAGTTTGTGAAGGTATAAATGTCTAAAACGTTTCACAAGTCATCTCGAAAAGCTACTCTATATAGTGAGCTCCTTTGGACACAAGGATGAAATACAGAGTTTTTGTTTGGCAGCTGATTGAAAACAAGGTCAGCTGCTGAAATGATCGTGACAAGTGATTGGAATGTGATTATTTTGTCTTGGTTCCCGTTGTAAATTCAAAAGTTTGGTCGCACATCCCTTTTGTTTCCTGCTGAACTCTGTTCTTATTCCGCATTCACACAGTTTTTCACCGTCTCACCACTCCGATCTACGAGGAAAACATTCTCATATTTGACAACAGAACCCAAATACAAATCTTCTGAATAAACCACCCAACATTTCAGAGCAATTTCCAGGGTGGTGTTGGGACAGTGGGCGGATGTGAGACAAACAGGGTTTAAGGGAGTCAAATTGCGCGCGGAACCTGGGGTGTCTGCATCGCGATGGAATATGCTGTCAATTCCCCCGAGGGTTATGGTCGGCCGTCTAACCGTCGATTCGACTGACCACGGACAAGCTCGCACGCGGTTCAGACGGAGCGGAACGTCGCCGATTAATCAATCACATATTCACAACTGAGACGAGCAATAACCTACCGTTGCTATATTTGTAAGTAAATCAAAAACCGATTGGGCTATTCCGTCTTTCTGAAATCAGTGGCAATGTCAGGGCTTTAGGCAGATTACGCATCCTAAAACTATGTCACCAATGAAAACGCAATTAATTTATCTGAAGATACCAAAAGATTCTTTTCTACTAGAGAATGTTATCTGTTAAAAAGTGAACTTGACTCGTATGTGATTTTAAATTCCCGATTATTGTGGACGTTTTGACCAATTCTCCTAGAACGGATGCGGTATACCTCCGCGCTTGGTGAACTTCGTCAGTGTTGCGCGTCAGCTAGAGAAACAGAATTCGGCGTTTCGGCCTAGAAATTGTGATGAAAGTGTGTTGGCCGTTAGTCCTTACATATCTCGATGGGGATGATCAAATCAGTACAACAAACTGTTAGGTCATAATTCTGCTAAATCAATGCTGTTTGCTGGATCATAGCTATACGAAGATGAGTATTTCTGTTGAATTTTAAAAAGTACTCGGGATATAGCCGTTCTGAAATAAACGTAACTTACAGCTGACCGCAGCTCTTGTACACAAATAGACTAGTGAACAGTCCTTTTTGAAAAGGAGCCGTTCACTCTTTGCAGTGTCGTGAAATTAGAACCTCGTCAGGGCCAAAATCCGAGCATACGGAATTGTGCGTGAATCTTCCTGCGTACGTATCTACGCATCGGTAGACCGCAGGTATGCTACAAAACGGAACTAAATAGTGCGTGACCGTTGGGCTCGTAAGACAGAGTTTTTAACCAATCGGTAACATTGAGACAGCAATGGATCCGTCGGCCCGCACTGATGAGCAATCTATTACGTACTAATTTATGCGATTTGAGTTATAATAATCTCTGAGTTCAGCTGAAGTGAAGCACGATAGAAAAAGGCTTGAAATTTAAATGATCACCTGACACATATATGTGATCTACCAAAGTTTCTTATTTACCATTCTTCCTCTGTACTTTATTCGCAACTGGGTTTATGAGAATCGTTCGCATTTTGTGGAAACGCATTGAGTGATCAACATCCTTGTCATACGGTCGTACTTGTTGGTGTGTTCCGGTCCAGATGGCTCGGAGTGGGTATGTCTTCAGTTCGTTGTGTCAAAGTTTGCTACCGATCACATGTTAAACAGTATTGGTGCACTGACAACTACAAATGGATCGCAACTTACGAAACCACCAACTCATCGAAATCTTACTGGAGAATTGAGATTTAGAAGTTCTTTCCAACAAGTGTGAAAATGAAAGTCAGAATCCAAACAGTTAAAAGCTTAAATTTGGGAAACTTCAGTTTATTCTAATATAACTACAAAAAAATGGCGGGTTTGATTTCTTTAATTCTGATGAGTTTGATTTGTTTGTTAAAACTGTCCAGGGATGTGATAGTGCCAACCAAACTGAAAGCTGAATTGGTACAACCAAACGTGTTGCATTATGACGTGAATCCACATTCCGTCTGTCTGCAGATTTGTTGCAACACGTTGATTGTAGGTTCCGGAAAAACTGGGGAAACTGACAAACAGTGGGCACCACAAATCAGTCAATTTACAGGCTTTACTAGCAAAGCCCGTCTGTCTGCATTTTCGTGATTGATGAGATATTGGAAATTGCAAATGTTTTCGTTTCCTTCACAATCAAAATTATTTTTCTGATTTGGTAAAGAGAAGCACCGATTGGAGAAGGCAGAGATGAGGTAATTACATCACCATCTACAATTCTCTGGCCCTATCATTTCAAGTTGAATAAGAAGAATTTCCGGCAACCAGTCTGAACTGTAGTCTGCCTGTAAGAAAAGGGCAGCGTATGATACATCCCAGACTTCTTTCATAAAAGGCTCCGTCTGAATAGTTTGATGAAACTGTAAAAGAAATGGGTGGACCCAATGTTTTGTGGATTCACTCAATCTGTATTCCACGAATTTAGATTTCATGTATAAGAATATGTTTAGGGATGAAATTGTCTTTCATGCCATCCGTATGTTTGATTGCTTTCATAAATACTACTGTTCACAAGCATCGCTCTTGTTTAAATAGAAACTGAAATTCCTTCTTGCTTTTTTGGAGGTGGTTTTGATTTTGTTCGAACCAACATCCATCATTCATTGAATATGACAATTTTCTCCAGTTGCTCCGTTGTACGGCCGAATCAAGTATTATGTCGCTCGTCTTGAAAAAGTACCGTTAATTTTTGATGTGAAGCTCTACTCGTTTGCCATCTAGCTGCGATTACCATCCCAATATATGCGCTGGATAGAAACCATGTATTGTGATTTACGCAGAATGATATAGCTGTTGTTGCTAGCTTATTGAGACCGTCGGAAACTAGACGGCTTTCTTAGGTCTAACATGGCAATCGTGCACAGCCGTCTTAGCAATTTAAAAGTGAAGGGGCTGATGAAAATTTCACCAAACCGTGATGTATAGTCTACTCGCTAGTAAGGTCCTATTTCTCTTCTGATTTCTTGTTGTTTTTCAACAAATCAATCAACCTGACTTTGAAATAGGTTTTATACAGAGGGGCTTTTGTGCTTCACTTTCCTTTTCTGTTGCCTGTGTTCATTGACCTCAAGTTTGTTAACCTTCTGAGCGTCGTGTGTCAACAGATAGTACACCCTTTTAGGCAGTAATTATGGTGATATCGTTTCAGTGTTGATGATGAAGAGGATTTGGAAGATGACATAGAAGACAATGGCAAACATGCAGCACTCTTTCTCCCATCTTCATTTCCTGCCGGTTTCGTTTGATTTTCCATATCCTAAGCCCAAAATTTATTGGCATCTTGAATGAATCAGAGCTTGTGAAGCAAGACATACTCTAGCATTTAGGCGCTGGATGAATATTCTACCTAAATGTTGCTTCTATAGGGGTTCATCGGAATCCTAATACCCTTTTACAGCTACTGACAATAAAGACCTGGCAGCGATTAGCGACAACCATCCTCCTGTCATGTTCGTGAGCACACATCTCGGTCGCGGAGCAAAGCTGACATCTTCTTTGTCGCTTATGTTCTACGTAGTCAATAGCAAGTACAGATCTCTGTCTAAATCCACTGCAAGCTGGTTCGAAGTGATCATTCATTCCAGACCGCCGCGAAACTTTGTTCTGGTGTGAAATTTCGACGTGGTCAGCTGTCTTTGGGACAACGTGCATTGGTGTGACCAGTGAGAGACACGATAATCCAATTCATTCATAAGAGCCTCAAGATAATCAATAACAAAAGACTGAGAGTTTGCACATTCAGCTAATCTACGAAATCTCCATGATCACCAGCTTCATTATGTATTCGTATGTCAGCTCGAGACAGTTCATTTAATTATCCCCGGGAATTAAATGAGCAGCCTGGTACAATGCGGACGGGATGAACTGCTGGGCCATTCTAATTGCGGGTGATCGAACTGAAATCATTGCTCATGTGGATTTGAAAAGCCGACCAGTGGAAAGAATAATCAATTTGGATCTGGTGACTTACGAGTGTGAACTTATTCTTGGTAAATCTTTTACCTGTGAGGCCATTTTATACATGACTGAGTTACTTTATTTGTGAGTTATCAGAACATACCCGGTTTGTTCAACTTTGCGTGATAACAAACCAATACGTTTGGCAGTTCTCTGGCTCGCGGCATTATTACGAAGCACAAGCTGGTCAAAACCAAGTGAAGTGACCGGATGCGTAGGATAATACGAGGAAGAGAGGGTGAACTAAAACGACGATCCAACGTTTCGTGACCATCGAGGGGAGCTTCCAAAGTGGTGTAGGTTTGTCACTAAGCTCAATATGTTTCCATGCTTGTCTACAAACAATATTCCGGCTGTTGGTACATGGTTTCTGAGGTGGAGTGGCGATCTCGAACTTTCGGGGACGAATCACATCGCTGCGCTACTCTTTGTTACGCAGTGGTTATCAAAAGTCGTCAAGTTTAATAAGCGTGCTTTAAATATTTTGAACTCACAGCAATGTTTAACTCGTGACAAATTTTTGTGGTCACTGTGTTAGGCTTAGATGTGAAAATCACAATTGACGTCGGGCTTTTGCCCACAACTTATTTTAGCTTTAGAAAACAGGCTTCATTTTTTTGAGTTCACTCACGTTTCCTCTGTTTGAGTTGTGACTGCGCTTTCTTCAAAGATTTCGGTATCAGACAAGAATATTGAAGACATCCCATTAATGATTACAACTTGTCATGAGTGAGTGATGAGGCAGTGACAACCAATGCTTTGTACCATACCAAATCCGACCCTTGTTATCTGTCGTTTATGGTGAATCCAAAAAGCATTTAATCCTGCTGCTTAAAGCGACGCTTCGAAAATATTATTGTGATGTTTATTTCTCTGAATCCTTTCAGATACGTAATCAACCATTTAGCACTGTTGGCATGCACGATTACATTTTCTCGATGATTGCGTGCACCCGACAATTTGGCAAACTTCCTATTAATCGAAGTTTAAAATGGTTCAGCCAAGACGCGTTATCTAAGCGGTAGAAAGACGCACTGAAGTAATTCACAAATCATGTTATTCACAATGAGCACATTAAAACTGAACTCCAATGGTATATGTGAGTATGCTTTCTCAAGGACATCTTTGAAAAAACGGTTTGCTGTCAGCAGGGCATTTATAAATCCTCTGCCTTCTCAGTTGCCGCCGCGCACTGTTTTGCTCTCGGATTCAGCCTTCATCTGTATTCACCCCATACTCTGGATGACGTGCTATCTTCTCCCGTAATGGCAACAATAAGCTTGGCCCAGAGGGCTCAGTTCACCGGCGTATTTACTGCCTGTTTCTTTGACCTATTAAGGGCACTGTGTACATTTTTCCCATCCGTTGAAACAATACTCAGTGCTCCATAAAACTTGGGTCCGCTTGTGTCTCCACTCTCACTTGCTCTACGTTCCTTCCTTCTGTTCTACGCAAACACCGTTCTACAGCTTAAGTCAATGTAGCTTACCTCAGGTGACTTTGCTCCTTCGCATATCATCTTGATATGACCAAATTTACCAGGTGGATAGTGCAAAGCATTATAGGGTTGTGACACTCGGTGAATATGAAACGGATGGCGATTAAAGACGAATGTTGAACAAAACGGAGCTTAATTTATAAGCAGTATTCCAATCAATCCACTAGCTTGTTTGTCGATCTTTGTTGGTTGGTGACTAGTTCTACACCATTGGATTATGTGCCATTTATCTGATATTCAAGATTGTTGCTCATTTTGCTGTTGATTTCGCGTAGGATTCTTGACTGATTGGCAGTTTTTATGACGTTCTACGGGAGTACTTGCCTTTACTGAATGACCAGTGATTGTGTTTGTTGAAGCGATTGATAAGAATCAGACAAAATCACAATCGTAATGTTTACTATCTTGAAACAAAGCAGCTGTTCACCTTCTTTAAACTTAGAATTTTGGGCAGTAATTAAAAGGACTACGGAGACTACTTTGTCGGTTGGATTCCCACAGCGGTACACAACTAGGTGTTTCGGAATAATTAAAAGTGTGACAGCAGCATTAGAAAGCCGACACCATGCAGTGTCCAATAATGGACACAATCCTTAGTTTCAAAGTGAACCTTACCCACAGTTGATCACAGTTGTCGCATTTTGGTACACTTTTCGAAAAATACACCAGACTTGAGTTTTGATAATTCAAAGTTCGCCAGCATTGCATACCCTGCGAATTTTATCCTGTTCATTTTATGACGACTATCGGATAACCTGAGCATCACTCACAAATGAAGTTCTTTGAGCGTTCAGATTCCGTTGTGCTCAACAAGAGTTCACTGCTGTGGTGTTCAGATCGGCTGCTTCTCGAAAGCAAGGCCTGGGCAATATTGTCCGCCACGATAAAAATATGCACTACTAAAAGACCAGGCAAGAGCAGCACTTGAGTAGAGTGCTGCTTATTTTAAAAAGACTGCCCGAAGATTTTATTTGGAAGCGAAGGCTGCGATCAAATGAGTGACGTTAAACATGAAATTATGCAAATCCCCTACTACTCGTCAGCAAACTTAACTTGTCCGGTTGCTGACTGTTAAAATCATCCAGAATGATGCGCTGTAAAATCTACCAACTTGAGTGGAGTCATGGTTAGGTGGTATAATTTCGTGTAGCTCAGACAAATATACAACTATGGCTACAATTAAACGAAGACCTCTCGTTTTAACAAGGACAACGGTATTTGCCAGATCAATGCAATAGTATACACCGATTATCCCCCAAAGGAAGTTAACTGCACACAAATTTGTAAATCTCAGATCTTCACATGGCGATGCAAGTGCCAGATTTCACGTTCATCATCCTCATAGACAGCAATACATCAGTGGTTCACACCTAGTGGTTCACACCAATGCTTAACTGCCACACAACCATGAGCAATAAAAGCAAACGCTGTATAGGAAAGGAAAGAGAAAGAGAAAAGGAGGAGACGGGAAGGGACTTAACTACTGAAGATAATTACATCTATATTCAAACCTTGCAACCAAACAACCACGCTGCAAGTGAGAGTAGGGCATCATTAGCAAGACAGCTTCCTTACGCATTTCACTGCCCCGCGTCATTAAATGCACTCACCGCATAGGCAACTCGGACAAACAACGACAACATTCACGCCACTG